>CM074449.1:9575459-9755459 GCA_037101425.1 Elopichthys bambusa
TATTCTTTTCTATTTTCAAGCCTTTAAAAGTATATGCGTTGACACCTGTCAGCCTTGCATCATGAACAATTGAACTCCTTCCCCTGACAATAAACTTGATTTAGCCAGACTCTGAACACTCTGAAAGGGACATTAAGTGGAAAGAAGACATGTGCAAAATACTAAAAACCAGTTTTGCTTTGATCAGAATCTGATATTTCTGATATGAATTTTAATAGTCTGCATGCAAAAAAAACTGTGCACATTCTCTCAAACTAAAAAAAAAATTCTAAGGTAATTTGTATTTAAGTTTGTTTGGATAGGCATTTCATTATTTTATTGCGTTCTTAAGTGATATATATTTATAAAGTATTTGCCTATGACCCACTGAGCATGATTTTTCAAGTATGCTTTCATGTCTTTTATTTTGTCATTTCTCACAGTCATGCTTCCTGTTTGTCATGTGCTTCCCTTGCTCCACATGTTATCCTGCCATATGTTCCTCTTGTTCATAGGCTTTTCCAACTTCATGCTTCATTCTGGTTAGAAAATTTGTCTGACTTTGAACAGCGCTGCAGCCGTCTTACGATCACATGCCATCAAAGTACCGCAAGGGCAAAACGAGACCAGCCACCTAGGTCAGGCGCTGCAGTTGCTCAAAATCGGCTGCGAAAGCCTTGATGATGACACACTTTATTCTCATTGGTCAGATTCTGTGATGACAAGGACGACGTGTGTTGCGTGTTTTTTCTTAGACAAGTTCCTGTATTTAACCAATTTTGATATTGAATATCTGATATTCAAACAAAACATTAACAAAAAATTAAGATTACATTATCTAGTATTATTTTAAATCGCATCCACTTCTTTGGCTACAATCAACACAAAAATTGTGTGGTCTGCCATGAATGACGTTGGTTCAGCACACTACAGAAAGCACGTATTGTCTGACCTGACAGCTGTCTCTGTACCCCTCCCCCACTTTTAGTCATGTGTCCTATGTTCTCATTAGGCTTGCTCGAGATGCATCGTTGATGCGCAGACCGATCAGCATAGGACATCAAAGTGCCGTGAGAGCGATTAAAAAGCATGTCTTCTGCTCTCACGGTTCTTTGATGTCATACGTCGATCAGTCTGCGCAGCGCCGATGCATCACGAACAAGCCTAATGGTTTATTGTTTGGTTGTGCACAGGTGTTTCTTGTTAGTCATTAGTCTTTGTATATCTAGCCCTCATGTATCCATTGCCTGCCTCTCAATGTGCATACTGTCCATCCTAAATAGTATGCGACATTCGTAATATTCAATGCTATTTAGGACGGATAGTGTGGATAGTATACACATTGGGATGCAGGGATTGTCACTGGTCTAGTTTTGTTTGTGACTAGTTTCTATAATGGAATCCACTGGAGGTAAGCTTGACAAACTTAAGTGCAGTTTTATTAAGATAAACATGAACAAAATATTAAAAAAAACTAAGACTTGACTAAACTTGACCATGAACAGAAACTCACCAAACAGCAGGTTACCCAAACAAAGCTAGACCAGAGGCAATGGAGACATGAGGGCTAGATATACACAGTGACTAATGACTAACAAGAAACACCTGTGCACAATGAACTAATGAGGGGACACATGACTAGACCAACCAATGAGAACATGAGACCTGGACAAGGGGAGCACATCGCAAGATAACATGAGGAGCAAAGGGCCCTGTCCCAAATGGCACACTTCATAGCACTTTTAGTCTTGTGGACTTACAATGGCTGCTGCATGCGCGTGTCCGTTAAGTCCACGAGACCATGGGGTGTCCCAATTGTCAATTTTAGGTTTCAGAAGCATGCTCGTGAGTGCCCTTTTTGTGATTGATTTTGCTGAGCCCGCACTGAAGTGAGCTCTGCAGCAGACTTTTTCCCTACAGTCAAAGTGGCATTTCGTCACGAAAGTGCAGACTCGTAGGAAGACCGCGAGTGTTTAGGGTGCCATTTGGGACAGGGCCAGGGAAGCACATGATAATCAGGAAGCATGACTGTGAGAAATTACAAAATAAAAGACATGAAAACATAAACTTGAACCAAAACCCAAAACAGACATGACAATAATTGTACATAAATAATTAAACAGCATTAACTGTGACAAAAACTGAACTTTGGGGAGTTTAATCCCTGAAAAATGCAGAGTCACTGTTCTGTAACCACCTATCTAATAAGCTTTTCTCCCCATTAGTCTTTTGTTGTCTAGCCTCTGGGCTACAATGTTTCCTCCTGCAATTTTATCTTCAATTATGCAGAGAATTCTGCATCTCGGGGTCATAATCATAATTATCTTTTACATATCTCATTAAATGGACCTCATTTCCCTAGAACTAAGCCTCAGTTAGAGATTAGTCCTCTATTGACAATCCCTTATGATGAACCATGCATGAATAATTCACAGTTTTATTCTGTTCACAAAAAGTTTTCTTTAGTGTCAATATTGTATGCTTTTGGCTTTGTGCGTGAAATGGCATATCATAACAAGAAAGAAACCTAAAAACCTAGAAACCTAAAAGTGTAAAAAATGTTTTCATCATTATCATATCAAAACGTGTTTCTATCCATTTAACCCGTCACAAAAAATTCTACTTGAGTTTTCTGAGTAGAACTTTCAATTCACACTGTATTGACACAAACAAGAAAATTTGAACGTAAACCAATAAATTCAACAATGCACACTACTAATAAAATCTGTTTTGTACCTTTAACATATACTGACAACCACCATAATAATGCAGGTGGTAAAAGAGAAAGCCACATGAAGAATCAGAGTTCACAGAGTCATTCACGCAAACGCAAAACACCATCATGGTAACCCACAACACTTACGTAATGCAATAAACATTCATTAAACAACAGAAGATGTAACATAAAACCCTAATGTACATAACTGATAACAAAAACTATTAAGAAACATGATTATTTAAACAAAATACTTTCAAATGTGAAGTGTCACACAGGGAATTGTGGGAATATCAGTTTACAGTTTTTGACTGTAAATTATACATTGATTTTGTCTTTTTTACTTCTAAAAATTTTACTGTAAAAATTACATAAAATGTCTGGTAAGAGCTTTTACAGTTTTTTCCTGTATATAATACGGGAACTTACTGTTAACCCCTTTACAATTTTTTACCGTTAAAATCACATTTATTTTTTTACAGTGCAGTTTTCTTCATGATTAACAAAATTCAAAGTGGTTACAAGTGTTTACTTTGATTTTACAAAACCATGTTGAAGTTATGTTGAAGTTAAAAACAAAGTTAAAAACAAAGAAGTATTTTCACTGCACAGGTATGATGTATGATTAACTGGAATGCTTTGAGGGCGTAGGTGGAATATAACTCATTTCAACTGGTACGTGGCACTAAACTACAGCTACAGCAAGAATATATGAATGAACAGGTTGTGGTCAGATTGTCCGCTCCACCTGCCCTTGTGTGACAGAGACAGCTTTTTCACATGCACTGCAATATTGTACCCAGCGTGAGGCTATTTTCACAAGTGTGTTTTTCTCCCTGATGTGTGAGTCTTTATTACCTCTAATTAGCTGCGTTTGTGGAGTGTGTCCTCCAAAAGACATGTCAGACAACCCAAAGACAAACTACGCCTGCCATATCATCCTGAAAAAGGCTATGGCCCACCATTGATATGGTGATCCTGGGTGAACAGTGTGATCACTAAGACCCCTCTCCCTCACCACCATCTGTCCTTTCTCACAGAGGTCACCCAATCACAGTCACTGTAAGTGGTTGGCATTGGAGACCAGCGTATAACGCAATCAGTGGCTGATCCTTATGGTTATAGACTTAAAGCTAAAGCGTCTAATTTCTGTGCCAATTGTGTAAGTAAAGAAACTGGAAAAATAATAAGCCAAACAGGTTTTCGTTAACATTCACTTCGTCTGCCATTGGGTGAACAGACAAATAAAGGTGCAGTAGGTGATCTGGGAAATGCTAACGTTAGCCTGCTAGCACTGAAACCATACGATACCACTCTACCTGCTAATCGCCGTTCAAAGCCACACCTCCTCCAAAACACATGAACGCACATACACACAGCTGCTCTCGGGAAAGCATCACGAGAGACGACGTTAAACTACCTCATGTCTCAAAGCACATAACATTACAATAATAATGAATGTAAACAGAGCTTGTACCTGACTGCTGCAGTTTAATTTCAGTGTTGATACTGTTGATATTGATACGCATAATTTTGAGTCTGAGGACGTGAACAACTCCTGTTTGGACGTCACGGGTTGCCATCTCTTAGGGCCCGTTCACACCAAGAACGATAACTATAAAGATAACGATAAAGATATAGTTCTAAAAATCCTTCTGAATATAAAAGAACTGGCCACACCACAGCTATAACGATATAGAGAAACAGAATGGTTGGGATCACTTTCAGAACGATTTTTTCCAGCTGTTGAACGATAAAATACTGACAGCCAATCAGAATCCGTTCTAATTTAAGGGCTCATGCATTTAAAGTGGCAGACAACATTGCGGATGTCGTCCGCAAGTTAAATCGCCAAGGTCCAAAACAGCCACCACTGTTTTACAAGTCAACCCCCATTTTCAAGGATACTTTAAAGAAAATGGATATATGAAACAATCAGTCATACCCTCGGAATAAATGGTGAGAAGTATTATGATCATGCCAGGCTAGCAAACAGTGTACAATAAAATTACCTCAGGTATCCAGCGCTAGTTTCGACAACATTGTCTTTACTTACTTTGAAGTTGCAGTGAAAAAGACTAGGCATTGTTTTTATTCAACTATATTGACTTCGTCAGCTAATATTCACTGTTAGATTAGATCGGTTTTAGCTAGATTCTCTTGAAACATAGCATGCTGAAGACATCTGCTGGTTAAAGCCGTTTAAATGCAACAAGAACAGCAAAACGTTGTACACACTTTGAAACCGCAGCGCTTGAGCTTAGAATAAACAGACTGTTATGGTTCGTTGGTGTGGACGCAAATTTAGTTATCGTTATAGTTATAGTTCTTGGTGTGAACGGGCCTTTAATACAGTAGTTATGGCGTGAACGTAGCATAAGCTCGTTGTTTTGATTCGGTAGGAACTGTAAAAAGTGGCGGTGCTCCGTGACTGAGGTCTGTCTGTATAAACTCTGCATAGCATGAAAAGCGCTGATGACATATGATGACTGCGTGAACAGGGTGCGCATACGAATATAAAGATTGGATGAACTTTTTATGGTCCTACGCCTTCCACAGACGATATATATTTATAAAAATACATTTAGACCATTTAACATAGTGACTGCTATCAGGATATGAGGAGATTTTCAACCAGTATTCAAGACAGGATTTTGCATATGACAGCATCCCAGCAACAAGGCTTATGAAGGATACATGTGATAAATTGTAATTATTGTATTATTCAGAGTAGTTCTTAAAGTTCTCAGAGGCTAGCTGTCAGACTTTTTAATCATCTATTGCACCTTTAAGCCAATCAAATTGGCTTAAAACCAACAAGCCACAATGTTTACACTTTTCAGAGGAATCAACCTACAAACGGTTTACTTATATTTACACTACCATTTAAAAGTTTGGGTCAGTAAGATTTTTAAATAGTATTCAGCAAATGCATTAAATTGATCTAAAGTGACATTTATAATGTAAAAAAAGATTTCTATCTGAGATAAATGCTGTTCTTTTGAACATTCAAAAGCATCCTGAAAAAAAAAAAATGTATCACTATTTCCAAACAAATATTAAGCAGTAAAACTGTTTTCAACATTGATGATAATAAGAAATGTTTCTTGAGCAGCAAATCAGCATATTAGAATTATTTCTGAAGGATCATGTGACACTGAAGACTGGAGTAATGATGCTGAAAATTCAGCTTTGCCATCACAGGAATAAATTACATTTTACAATACATTCAAATATAAAGTTATTGTCAATTGTAATATTTCACAATATTACTGTTTTACTGCATTTTTGATCAAATAAATGCAGTCTTGTAAGCATACAAGACTTCTTTAAAACATTAAAAAATCTTCCTGACCCCAAACTGTTGAACTCTATTGTATGTAGTGAAATATCAGAAATGTTCCATAACTTTTCGTGAATGGACAGTGGTTATCATGTTTGGGCGTGATGAATATGTATCCAGCATATGTGGTCATTGAGATCACTGTGTGATTTGGAAACGCTCTATGGGATCAGTGAGTGGCCAAGTTGTGTCCATGATGTGTGTGTGTGCGCGTGTGTGTCTTGCAACAGGCTGTGAGTGTGTCACTGTCCCCTCAGTAATTCAGGCCTTCCAGCTGAGATCAGCTCTAATAAACCATCTGCCACGTCATCCTGCTGCATTCCCACTACGCCATCACAATGCCTCAATACCTCAAAAAAGTCTCCTAAATGCAGGATACTCAGCCATGCCAAAACAGGTATCTCATTAGAGATAACATAAATGACAATATGAAAAATATCAGAGCATAAAATACTGGAGGTGGATGACATACTCCTGAAAGTTGCAGTAGTAAAACTGACACAGAGATTCTTCAATTAAAGTGACGATGCAATCAAATGTCATGTTCAGTAATTAATATTTAAACAAGTACCCCTGATATCTCAAGGACAAGTGCAGAGCAAAAGCGAATACTGTCTGTATAAATTAACAACCTAAGCCCCATGTCTTCTATTTTAACATTTTGAACTGAATTATAAACAGATTCCATTCATATTCATCATATTCTGCTGCTTATATTCGGGGTCATACGTAGGTTCAAAGCCATGTAACCGCATTCCAAGGCTCAAACCTTTTGTAGTGTACTTCTTAAAGTTTATTAAATAAAATAAAAAAAAGTATTCTAAACCTAAACCACTCTGCCACCTGATGTTAGCTGTAACAGCAGGTTCAGTAGACATGTTTAATATATTACGATTGTTAGAATATATTGTAAAGAGTTCTTAATTCATCTCTAAATGTATTATCTATTTCCGATGAACCTACCATCCCCAGAAATTTAATTAAGTTCATAATAGCATACTGTATATTAAGTGCCTAACACTGTTAATAAAATCGGACAGAAGTTTAAAACCTAATGGCTTTGTTAATTACACAAAAAAAAAAAAAAAAACATAAATTATTGATGTTCTGAAATTATTGCACATTTTGTTTGTTATTTTAATTATGATGCCAAATAGTTGAATGTGGAACGTATTTAAATAAATGCAAATATATTTTGTGAACATTTAAAGCCTAGAAAAGTTATAACAAGTATGACAAATTTTGTACTCTAATGCGTTTAGCTTAATTTTATGTAGGGAAAAAACCAAACTCATGCCATCGGAGTTATGGAAATTATTGCGACAAACATCAGATATGCAGTAATAAAACACAAGAGTAATTATGTTCAGTTGTTCTCTGAGAAGGTTTGCAATAGTTTTAGGCTATTAAACTTTAATGGATTCATTTGCATTTGTATCAACAGTGGCAAAAAAATAATTAAATATTTCACAAAGTTTCATTTGGCTTTTAAATGAATGTTGTGGTAAAACATAAAATTTTCCAGCTTAAATTAAACATAATAAGGGAACATATCAGGAGAGAAATCAATTAATAGTAGAAGCATTATATGTCAATTGTAAATCATGCCTGATTTCCTGCTGTAATTTTGCTATAGAGCATGAAGCTCTAGCACACAGTTGTGGATTGTGACTGTCATACAGTATTTCCCACACAGAATGGAGTGGGATGCTTTTGTATAAGTGATACATGTCTCTAGTCCTTGCAATAGTTTTGCTTCCACCTTTGGACAGGATTTAGACATACAAAGTTCAAAGCAGCCAGTGGAACAGTGGTGCACGTCTAAAAAAATCAACCATGCTGTAGCAGGATGTGTTAAATTTATGCATCAGAATTGCAGGAAAAAATCCTGAAATTACAACAGCAGCTTTTCATAAACATAATAACTTCCAAATGTTAGTGGACCACATTTCACGCCAATTTACCTTACATTTATTCCTTTATATGGTTTCAGGGCACAGAATGAGTGGTGCATTTTTTTTGCATGATGCAAAATAGGAACAACAAGAAATGAGAAAATTACAATTCACATCAGAGTCGGAGTATGTTAACATTTGCATTCATCTCCTGATGGAATAAACTGAGGGGATATTTCAAGTCAAGATTTTGCATATGACAGCATCCCAGCAACGAGGCTTATGAAGGATAGATGCGATAAATTGTAATTATTGTATTATTCAGAGTAGTTCTTATTTTCTTATATGGGTAAGAAAAGTGTCTTAAAGTTCTCAGAGGCTAGTTTTCAGACTTTTTAATTCATATTTCTCAGGGTAGCTTTATTTCTGAAATTCAATTTCTGGACAGGGATGTACCTTAAGGGTTAGTTCACCCAAAAATGAAAATTCTGTCATTAATTCTCAAAATTTCTCACCCTCATGTCGTTCCACACCCGTAAGACCTTCGTTCATCTTCGGAACACAAATTAAGATATTTTTAATGAAATCCGAGTGCTCTCTGACTCCTCCATAGACAGCAATTTAATTACCACTGTCAAGGCCAAGAAAGGTACTAAAAACACTGTTAAAATAGTCAGCGTAACTACAGCGATTCAACCTTAATGTTATTTAGGGACAAGAATACTTTTTGTGTGCAAAAACATAAAAATAATGACTAACAGCTCATTATTATTTTAGTTCTGGACCTTGAATGACAGTAATTAAGTTGCTTTCTATGGCAGATAAAAAACCTCTTGGATTTCATCAAAAATATCTTAATTTGTGTTCCGAAGATGAACGAAGGTCTTACAGGTGTGGAACGACATGAGGGTGAGTAAATAATGACAGAAATTTCATTTTTGGGTAAACTAACCCTTTAAATATATAGTCAACTCCTGCCCGAATGTATGCAATTGTGTTCATTATACCAAAAATATAATATTGCAATTTTAATAGTCCCTAATTTAAGAGGGGTTTGAATGAGGTGTTTGAAACCAATATACAATAACGTTGCTAGAAAACAAACTTTTTCTAAGATATGGCCCTTTCATGTGTGACAATAGGCAAATACCAGTTTCTATGTGACAATAATACAAAAACCCCTATATGCATATTTCACCCAATTTTTAGTTGACGTGACACCCTACTTAGCAGGTAATGATAGAGTCTGTGGGAAAACTGACATGTTTAAATTGAATAAAATAATCTTTTTCCTTCTGTTACACACAAGATTGCCTATATCACAGATGCCCCATGTATTATTGCATATAAAGCCGTCACAATAAATGACACACCATCAGCAGATTTCTGAAATTACAAAAGAGGACAGTCATCAATCATGACTCTCCATTCAAATATTCTGTTGATTTCTCCTGTGTATTTCCTGCAGCATAACAGGGCACATTTGTAAGGATCATTAAGTTGGGAAATATTAATTACAAAAACAATCTCCTCATGCTATTTTTTGAGAAAAAAAGTGTGTCAATAAAATAAATCTTTCCTTTAAGCTCCCCCTACTAAACCCGACTGTCTACCTGTCAACTTGCTCTGTGTATATTTGTATCTACAGGCACATCAACAGGATGGAGAGTGATGAGAGAGAGACGGATCGTCTTGTCCGCTTGAGCGTCTATCTCACAGGCGGCTCCCGCAGGACCCCACATACTTATGGCCTCTTCACTGTCACTTAATTCATTACAGCAGAGGAAGGCAGACTGAGGGGACTCTATTAGACTAATTTTAGAGAATAGGAAAGATAGATGCTTTCCTAGTCAGTGAGCTGAATGAATCCCTTTGATGGCTCGTCACCATCACGCTGTGGATGATTGGCATGAGGGCGATGACAGAAACAAGGTGGCGAATGAGCCATTTGTCCATAAAGACGTGTCATTTTAGACAGGGGTGAAGGGAAATACATATGATGAGCTGGTCACTTTAAGAACAGACCTGCCCTGCTCACTCAGAAACAAGACAAAATGCCCTTTTCAAAATGAAGTTAGCCTCCAACACTGCTCGCCTGGGTGCCTTATATGAATAGCCTACCATAAAGAGATCCCAAGGGAAAAATGATAAATAAGCAGAATTAATAATTCTGTGAACAAGGACGAAAATGGGTAAATATGTCAAGTCTGATTACCTGTAATCTAAACACCTACTAGTCCGCTACAATGATCTTTTTTTTTTTTTTTTTTTTTTTTGAGCTGCCATAAAGTACAGCATACAATGCATTATATTCCTCTAAAGCCATACAATAGCTTTGTACATTAAAATCTGCTGCTCATATGAACATCCCTGTTCATAATATGGCAAAAAAAAATCTTCAGGTTACATTAATCAGAAGTGCTGTTTGCACCACATCAAAGAAGAAGAAATTGTGCACAACTTAATTGGTTCTCATCTGTTACATCAACAATGATTGAATATGCGCAATCTGAAAACAGCCATATAACTTCAGAGAATGTGAAAAATAGCACACTTTTTAAATCATTTTTCCCCCCTCATTCAGTTCTCATGGGAAAATGGCATACTTATGTGTTTCACAGAAGATCAAAAAGCATGACAGCAACATCAGGGAGAGAAAATTATGACAGAACTTTCATTTTTGTGTAGAGGTACTGGTCACTGTCCAGAGAGCATGTATGATAAGCTGAAACTGTAGGACCTACAGATATACATCTGTAATTTGAACAGCATGAATAAATATTACCCTAATCAAACTAATTTGCCCTAATCAGATTTGTTCACTGAATTTTCCTGTATGAAAATAAAACAGAATGTATTTGGGTCATTGATGAATAAGTTTTTTAAAAGTGTAAAAAAGTTTTACCGAATGACACATTTGGTAATACCAAATGACGATTTTTTTCTAACAATGCTAACAGCTGATATCTAGCTAGCTAGCAAAAGGACAATAAAACATTTTACATTTAGTACATTTAGTACAAGTTATAAATATAATATATTACAACATTTTCCATGTTTTATAGCAGTTCTACCTGATGTTTTGGGACATGCATATGAGCAAGTGAAAATATTAACTTTTCAAATAGTTAAGAGAGAGTTAGTTACTTTGCTTCATGACCATGTGGTCCTTTACAGGTGTCTGAATGATGTCACATCCTGTCACATGATTGACTTGATCAAAAATGGTCCCTTTATATTGGTTACACCGAATGACATCAATCAAATTCATTTTTCCAGACATTTTTTTCTCATAACAAAGCAACGACTTCTACCATAGACTGTAAAAAAAAAAAAAGTATTTTAATCACAAATGAAATGGCTGTATTGGCCTTTGGACGGTTAATCCGAATTACCTTTTGACACTTGAAAATCTTTCAAATACCTTTAGGCTATATGCAGCAATAATTAAAAACCTTTTGGATTCAATAAAAGAGATCTAGTTGTACTACCTTACATACTTTGGATGTCATATCTTTTTAAAATTATTATTAAGGCCTTTGGACAAAAAGATGACCCGTCACGTCATTGACCCATTCATTTGCCATGTTTGTTGATTAGGAGATATGTCTTCAGCAATCTTTTAAAATTCTGATATATTCTATTTCTCAGGATGAGATGTTGTGAAGTAAGACAAACCAACAAAACAGCACAAAATGCATTAAATACATTTATAAATACAATACTTACCGGTGCTACTGTTTCCCATCCAAAATTATGTCACTTCCTCGATAATGATTTCATTAGGATTTGCATTTTCTTAGTTAATGGGATATTCACAAAGATGAACAAGTGATATTGAGGACACAGAAAAAAAAAAAATAATAATAAAACGTTTAAATTATTATAATTTGTAAGAGAATGTGCACATGACGAATGTGTCCATTGACTTTTATTTATGGACTACTTTTTGGAGAACACTGTGTGGTTACATGATTGCATTACTGATATTCCAAAAATGATTTTGAGACCAAATTAATTATTAAATATATTTATTCAATTACACATTGAAAATCTGAATGGAGTAGCGTGTAGACTAACTCAAGCAAAAAGCTGTCATCTTGCGCCCTCTCGTGTGTCAGAATAAAACAGCGCAACTGTTTCTACGCATGCTGATGACGTTGGTCATATGCGCCGCTGTTTATGTGAGTTGAATTCATTGGAACTCGTAATATTGTGATACGGTCTTTTTAGTGTATTATGCCTCGTTGAATATGTACGCAATTTAAACAAATGGACATTATTTGAGCGACCATTCTGTATTCAAGTTTGAATCTGAGGTATGACGATGACAAAAATGCTAAACTGCTATATAGAATACTATGTGCCTTAAAACACTTTATGTTACAGGCTGCTTATAATGAGGATAAATGAAGATACATTATTGGAGGGGGAGAAGGTTGTATTGGTACCTTACAATTCAGATCATGTTCCCAGGTATTAATTAGTGGATCCAGTATGTTATCTCGTGTCAGGTGGTTGTAGTCTCAGTTCATTCTAACATAATCTTACCCCTATTTTCAGGTATCATCAATGGATGTGCTCTCCTGAACTGCAGAAGCTGACTGCATCAGAGCCTCTGACACTGGAGCAGGAATATGACATGCAAAGAAGCTGGAGAGAAGATGATGACAGTGAGCTTCCACCTTACACATGCACATTTTTCCTGTTAGTGTCCTGTTAACATTCAAGCAAATGGTCAGTATTACCCCTGATCTGTTTCTGTTTTCATTCAAATTCAAAAATTTTCTCTTATAGAGTGCACCTTCATCATCTTGGATAAGCAGAAATGGGCAGATCCGAGTATACCAGAGCAAGAGTGCATGGTGGGAGATGTCAACATTTTCCTCACTGACCCCAGCGATCCTTCCCTGGCTGAACTGGAGATTATGATTGCAGGTTATAGAGGTTGCAGTGCTTTTAATACATTCAGATTGACTGTGGTCTGTCAGTAACATAAAGTCATTTTTAGTGCCCTGCTACAGAGGAAAGGGACTTGGCAAAGAAGTAACACGCATGATGATGTGCTATGGTAGGATGAAGATGATGAAAATCTATTATTATTAGTAGTAGTAGTAGTAACTACTCTATATATGTACAGTGTTTTTGGTGATTTACCTCTACAGGTATCCATAAACTTGGCATTCGAAAGTTTGAAGTCAAGATTGGTTTGGATAACAAAATCAGCATTGCCATGTTCAAGAAATTCTACTTCAGAGAGGTGAGAGTGAATGACTTCATTTAGGAATTGTTTTAACTCTCAACTTAAAATCTAAATATTTTTTCTCTCTCTCACACACACACACACATACATACACATATATATATATATATATATATATATATATATATATATATATATATATATATATATACACACACTACTTTTTTTTAATGTTTTGAAAAGAAGTCTCTTCTGCTCACCAAGGCTGCATTTAATTGATCCAAAATACATAAAAAACAGTAATATTGTGAAATATTAATGAAACATTTATCATTTAGTATCAATGTTGAAAACAGTACAGTAGTATAGTTTTTTTTTTTTTTTTTTCAGAATTCTTTGATAAATAGAATGTTCAAAAGAGCAGTATTTATCTGAAATAGAAAGCTTTTGTAACATTATATGCTACTGTTCAAAAGTTTGGGGTCAGTAAGATTTTTTTTTTTTTTTTTTTGAGAGAGAGAAATGAAAGAAATGAATGTTTTTATTCAGCAAGGATGCATTAAATTGATTAAAGTGACAGCAAAGACAATGTTACAAAAGCTTTCTATTTCTGACAAATGGTGTTCATTTGAATTTTCTATACATCAAACTGTTTTCAACATTGATGATGATAATAATAATAATAAATGTTTCTTGAGCTCCAAATCAGCCTATTAGAATGATTTCTGAAGGATCATGTGACACTGAAGACTGGAGTAATGAAGCTGAAAATTCAGCTTTGCCAGAATAGGAATAAATTGCATTTTAAAATATATTCAAATAGAAAACTGTTATTTTAAATTGAAAAAATATTTCACAATATTACTGTTTTTGGCTGCTGAAAATTCAGCTTTGCATCACAGGAATAAATTACATTTTGGAAATATATTAAAATAGAAAAGTTATATTTCACAGCATTGCTGTTTTTACCGTATTTTTTGATCAAATAAATGCAACCGTTGTGAGTAAAAACAAAAAAAAAGGTAGTGTGTGTGTGTGTGGGTTTATATATATAAATTATTATTTTATTTTTTTTGTCTCTGCAGCTCTCCATCAGTGAAGTCTTTCAGGAGGTCACTCTTGGGGTCACTGTGAACGAGGCTTTACAGAAGCATGTGTTTGGAAACATGGACTTCATGCTGCAGAGGGAGTATGGGAAGGCCCGCGACAGTAGACAGGCAACATTCACACCATTATCTCTGTGAATAGCCTTGAATAGAAATAAGGTTAAAGATTTGTAGAAGGCTCTACATGAAGGAAAAAGCCCTATGGCGCATCTCAATATGAAATATTAATCGCTCATTGTGTCAAAGAAAGCTGAAGTACCTTTAGTAGGTGACATCTTTTAATGTTTATCGCATTCTTATATTGTATGTGTGACAAAATATTTCTGAATTTTCACAATTCAGAATTAAATGTGACAGCTCAACACAACCAGGCGTTCAATACTGTATCATTGTAATTGTTATTACTGTATTGTGATTTTAACCTCTTAAGGCATGGAAATCAAGAAACCATACTGTAAACAAACTCAAATCTAAACCTTTTAATCTGCATATTATTTGCATACCGCATGTTTTAAAAATAATTGTTGTAGAAAAAAAACTGATAAATTATATTTGTTATATTTTTGTTGCTTATAATATTATAGTTCTTTGAGTATATACAAGATACTTATGAAAAAGGTTGTGTCTTATGTCAGTTATGTGTTGTAGTAAATTTATGGCATTTATTATCCTTGCAAAAAAAAAAAAAAAAAAGTATTGAAAACAAGTTTGTGGTCCATTAATGCTTAAAATAAATAATGATACTGGTTTCATGACCTTAATGATGTGCTTCTTTACAAAAGTTGATTCCAAAATTATTCTATTATCCTGGCAAGCTAGCACAATTTGTTCATGTTTTAAATAAAAACCTGAATAAAGAGAGCAGGGTTCATTTTTGCTTTTACTACATGTAGCACAGGGACAACAAACGTGTGAGCTAATCAAAATCAATCAAATCTTTTATTATAAGATGATGTTGTGAAACAGTATTACATAAGACTCCAAAGTTCTCACATGTTATTATTCATTGACTGTTTCTTGAAGTCCTTAGCTCTATTCTCCTTTCCGGTTTTGGCAGTTTAAAGACATACAAGCAGGATTTCCATTCACAGACTGGTCCATAGTTATCATATGGATTATTATAGTTTTTAAAAAGATGCAGCAATGGAAAAAAAACAAAACAATTCCATAGGAATTTCTGCATACAGGTCTGTGACTTGGTCCCAGTGCGTTGCCTGAAAGGCTCAGATCCGCAGCAAGATGGATCATTATCAGAGACTGTCTTATGTTCTGAGATCAGACATTTTCTGAATGACCTGCTGCACGACCTCCAGACTCTGTGCCCACCTCACGGTCTCCTCAAATTGGACGTTGAGTGGAACACAGAACGCCACCTTCCTCAGCTCAGTCAACTGACAAACTGCTAATATGCTTGATACTCCCACAATTAGCAGGAGAAGGAGTTTTAGAAGCAGAGAGAAGAACAGGGAGCAGATGGAGCGCTTGGCTTTGGGCACAGACTCTGACACTGTCTTCTTACCTGTAGTGAAAGAAGTGTTGAGCTTACAATTAAATCATCAAATGCACATTCTATTAACTTTTTTAAAGGTGCCCTAGAATCTACATTTAACAAGATGTAATATAAGTCTAAGGTGTCACCAGAATGTGTTTCAGCTGTGAAGTTTCAGCTCAAAATACCCCATTGATTTTTTATTATACCATGTTTTAACTGCCTGTTTTGGGATTTGCGTGTGTACACCTTTAAATGCTCGTGCTCCCCGCCCCCGAGCTCGAGCTTGCGACGCCAAATAAACATTGCATAAACAATAAAATAAGTTCACACAGCTGATAGAACTCTCAAAATGGATCTTTACAAACTGTGATGCAGCATATCAGATCACAAGTATTTTGTGGATGTTTACATTTGATTCTGAATGAGTTATTGCATGGCTAGGCTACACACTTGGAGAGGTTTATAAAGAATAAAGATGCGTTTATCAATTATACAGACTGCAAGCATTTAAAAAATGAAACTAACGACATGGTTCTGGTCTCCGTGAATACAGTAAGAAACAATGGTAACTTTAACCACATTTAACAGCACATTAGCAACATGCTAACCAAACATTTAGAAAGACAATTTACAAATATCAATAAAAATATGTATCATGAACAGTTATTGATCCAACTGCCATTTTCGCTATTGTCATTGCTTGCATGCTTCACAATACCTGCATAACTTCTGATGATTCGGTTGTGCAGCTCCAGATGTTAATATTGGCTTGTCTAATGTGTAGAACATGGGCTGGCATATGCAAAAGTTGGGGGCGTACATATTAATGATCCCGACTGTTGCGGCACAGTCTGCGTTATGTTGAGATTTTTCCGTGGTGTTTTTCACACATGAGATTTACATAAGAAGGAGGACACAATGGTGTTTGAGACTCACTGTATGTCATTTCCATGTACAGAACTCTTATTATTCAACTATGCTAAAGTAAATTCAATTTTAAATTCTAGGGCACCTTTAAAGAAATTAGTATTTTTGTTCAGAAAGGATGCATTAAATTGATCAAAAGTGACAAAAACATTGTTACAAAAAATCTATTTAAAATAAATCCTGATAAATGTATCATGATTTCCACAAAAATATTAAGCAGCAACTGTTTTCAACATTAATAATAATAATAAACAATGTTTCTTGAGCACCAAATCATTATATTAGAATGATTTCTGAAGGATCATGTGACACTAAAGACTGAAATAATGATCCTGAAAATTCAGCTTTGCCATCACAGGAATACATTACATTTTCACTTATATTAACTGAATTTTAAATTGTAATATTTCACAAAAATTACTGTTGAATGGTAGTGTAGATTAAAATACTTCAGCATTTTAACATGAAGTAGTGAGTTTATGGTAATGGAGTCATGTAAGATCAATTGTACCTTGATTTTGAGCAGCTTTCTTTTTCTTTTCTTCTTTCTTCTTTTTCTGTTGTTCTTGTGCAGCAAGAGCAGCCATCTGAGCTTGATACTCCTTTCTCTTCTTCTCTTTCTCTTCTGCTTTTTTCTTTTTCTGTGCTTCTCTTTCCCTGGCCTCCTTTTCCCTCTGCTTAGCTTCTTTTTTCTTTTCTAGTTCTGTAAAGGAATAAAACTAATTATAAACTTAATACATAATTCATTAATAAATAAAATGTACACAAATAAAATGTTTGAATTAAAAACAATGAACAGTTATGATGTAAAATGTGGAATAATATTTTACTATTCTATGTCTAGGCAAGGCAAAAAGGAAGCTAAACCTCTAAATTCTAAACTAAATTTGCCATGTAACCAAAGTTGGGAGTGGGACATATATACAAGTTAAACGGCTTCTCAAACAAGAAAAAAGATTTAGGGCGAGACTTGATTTTGTCCATTGGGATTTGATTGGATCATTGTGGTTTGCTATTGCAGTGATCTCATGTGACTGACAGGTTGTCCCGCCCTCACACCAGTGAACGCATCATAAAGAGAAGAGATGTCACGGCTTGCAAGAGGGAGGGAAAGTTATTTTGATTAAAGATTATGAATCTTTAATTATGAATTAAAAGAAAAAATAATGATGTGAACAGATAAATCATTTATAATAAATAATATTAATAAATATTTAGTAACATTCCATTAAAAAAAAAAAAAAGAAGAAGTCCATTTTGATTGATTTGATGATGATTGCAATGTTGTGCTCAAATTAAAATGCTCGTAATACAATGGGGGGAAATATGAAAAACTAGAAAAAATAAATAAAAAGGACTACAAAATGTATTTAAAGCTGTAGATGTATTGGACTCCCTACCTCTCTCTTTTAACAATCGACGTTCTCGTTCTTTTTCTGCTTCTTCCTGCAGTACCTTCATGTGCTGGAGAACCTGGACACAGACAAAAACAAGTAATTTTTGAATATAGTAGTAATAATTAATAATTTGTGATTTTTTTTTTTTCATTTGGAATTGTTGTAAAACTTTGACTATGTGGTAAAAAAGCTCATTTTATACCGTAAAATACAGAACTCTAACATTTTTGCATCTGAGCACTTTACTCACCCTGGATGCACACTGTTTGCATTGCTTCTCATCCAAGCAATCGCCTGCAGCCTTGGCCAATGTTGACTCCAAGGGGTTATCCTTCAGATCCAGCCATTTCAGACTCTACAACAAACAAATTCCCTATTAGTGAAGTGAAGGCCAAGTAAGGTAACCTATACTTGGAATTTGTCCTCTGCATTTAACCCATCCAAGTTGGTGCACACACATTAGCAGTAAGCAGTAAGAAGTGAACATACACACCCGGAACAGTGGGCAGCCATTTGCCACGGGGTGCGATTGGGGGTTAGGTGATACCTTGATCAGGGGGTATTGAGGGTAGAAGACCCACTTACATTTTCCTGCCGGTATTGAAAATCGAACCAGCGACCTTCGGGTTATAAGTTCAACTAACGGATTACAAGTCTAACCATTATGCCACGACTGCCCAGCAAATGGTATGATCTAATATTACAGAGGGTGTTTGCAGCCATGACATCTCAAACCCACCTTTAGTTGTGAGAAGCCGATGGGAAGCTGTTTCAGTTTATTGTTGTATAAATCCAGGTGCTGGAGATTAAGGAGTTGTCCGATTTCTTCTGGTAAGCAGATGAGCTGGTTCTTGCTCAGGTCGATTTTGATAAGGTGAGTCAAGCTACAGAATTCAGGCTGGTGACGGAACAAAAACAGCACAAATCATTAAACCTTACAGATAATCCAGTTGTTGTTGTTGTTTTTATTATTATTTACAGTTGTTACTTACAGTCAGGGTTGTTAGATTGTTACAGGAAAGATCCAGAAACGTTGCCTTCGGTAAGGCAGCCTGCACAGAAACCAATGCTTTCGGTTTTCAATTTTTTCACACACTTTGCCCACAGATAGGCTGAATGAATACAGTGAAGCTAAAGATGGGGATTAAACCTTTCTAAAACAATGTAAACAAAAACAAGGTACACTCATGATAATGGGAAAGTTAAACTACTTACCAGCTCCTTGACTGGCACTTCTGTTAGGTTACTGAGACTCAAATCAAGCTCATTGCCATCAATTTTGTCTTTAATGTTTTCAACTTTGCCTTTAATCATGTTGATGTGCTGCTCCTCACTAGACACTGAATAAAAATACGTGTGATCAGCAATCAATGATACTAACGCATTTAAATGAAAGCAAGTTTTGACAGCTAGATAGTAAGGGCAAAATAGAGTTTCCATTGCTAAAGTTAACTTAAAACAGCAGGGTTCTGATATGTCTAACTTATGAATTAAAGTTATTACCTTGTCACAGATGGTAAGAAACAGTCCAGACCCAGTGTACTTGAATGCAGTGAGTTCACAAAGATTTCGCACTGCAATGGATGAAAATCCACGTCATTGCTCGCGCGTGCCAGGAGCCGCAGATGACAGCGTGTCTCGTCTCTGGATATACGCCCGCTGTGAGCGCCATCTAGCGTCTGGAGGTCATTGCCACTCGCGCTTGTCAATATTCTTCTTTCCCGAAATGAATCGTATTTTTGACGGCCTGAACATGCTCGAAAATTCATGAAACTTTGCACACGCGTCAGAAGTGGTGAAAATGTATGTCTGATATGGGTTTCAGAATTAGGTGTGGCAAAATGGCTCGGTAGCGCCACCTACTAAATTTAAATTAAGCACCCTTCGCGCTAGGTTTTACGGGCAAGTATGACATTTGTTAGACACATGTACCTTATAAAAAAAAGTCCCTGGGTGCATATTCTGAAAACCCAACAGGAAGGGAGATATTTTGAATTTTCTCAGTGTTACGTCCCAGGATGTAATATTTTGATTATGATTTATTATTATTTGTTTCACTGTGGTTTACTAAGGTGTGGGTGCGGTTGAATGCTCTGTGCGTCTGTCTCTCTCTCTCTCTACTCCTCCTCAGGCCAAATCACTACCTTGCTGAGGGAGACACACTTCTCCCCTGCTCCAGATTGTTGGACTCTCTGCTTGTGTTTGCCATTCAGAGACAGTAGTTGTGTGTGTTAGTAGTGACCTGTCTTAACAGTAGTGTGTTCAGTGGTCTAACTTCAAACTAAAAGTTAGGAAAAAGGTATTGTGATTCCTTTTAAGTTGTTGATTATTACTTTTGTGAGGGAAGCTGTAGGGGGAGAGTGCCTTTTTCTTTTTAATACTGTTTTTGTATCTGTTTTTGTGCAGCAAGGGAGTTGAGTAAGTTTATGTTGTTTATTTGTTTTGTTTGGCCCTTATTAGGTTAGTTAGAACCCCTGCCTAAATTAGTTAGAGGACTGTTTTGTTTGTTATTTTAGGCATTGCTCTCCCCTGAGCCATTGCTCCCCATTATCCTATGTTATGTTTCTTTTTTTGTACATAAAATCCTTTTCTTTGATTATATACATTATCTGGTGTCATCTTCTCTCTGGGACAGAGGATTAAAGTGTGTTCTCGCCTTTTTCTTTTCGTCCTTACGTATTTATTTACTTTTTCTTTGTTACTCTCCTACCGACCCATAGACGGGTAGGGGAACGTAACATCTGCAAAATGTTTGCCATTTCCAGACGTTGTACTTTAACAAACTCCTCCTGGAGCTTTAATCAGAACAACATCATATTTGGTCGGTCTGTTCTTGTTGTTGTAACTCAGGCATACAATGTCCAACCTGCCCCAAACTTCACAAGTTTGATAAGAGTCCTTGCCTGAAGACATCTACATGCAAATATTCAGTTAGTCATAGTGCCTCCTATTGGCAACAGAAAATGGCATGCTTTACACTGTAATTCACTCCCTGAAACACATTTTAATATGCCATGAAGTACCAAACCTGCTAGAAACATTAAATCATGCAACACTTGGCTAAATACTAAAGTATGCGATTAAAGCCACGAAAGAGGAAGTTGTTGTAACTCAGGCATACAATGTACAATCTGTCTCAAACTTCACGTTTGAGAAGAGTCCTGTTCTGAACAGATCTACATGACAATATTCAGTTATAATGGTGCCACCCACTGGCAACAGGAAGTGACGTGATTAACAGTGATGCACTACTAGCAACATAGGCCTACTCAAATATGCAATACTAGCAACATAGGCCTACTCAAATATGCAATACTAGCAACATAAGCCTACTCAAATATGCAACTGAGTACTAAACATGCTACAAACATTCTAAAACCTGCTAGCAACACTGAGCTGAGTGCTAAAGCATGCTATTATCATCGTGAAACAGGAAGTTGTTGTAACTCAAGCATAGGCCTACAATGTCCGATCTGCCTCAAACTTCACATGTTTGATAAGTACCCTGGCCTAAAGACATTTAGTTATAGTCATAGCGCCTCCAGCTGGTAGCAGGAAGTGTATGGGATTAAATTCCCGCCAACAGTATTGCAGTCACGGATCAAAAAATAATAAGCATGAATCAAAAATTTAAAAACGCATGTAAAAATATATTGCACAAATTTAAACAAATAATGCAAAATGATCAGAATAGGAAAGGAACTTGGTCACGATATTGCGATATTTAAAAAAAAAAAGAAAAGAAAAGAAAAAGAAAGATAAATGAAGACTTTGTCTGTTTGAACTTCCAGTGTAATGTTTTCAGTTTTCATAATAAGGAAAAAATATTTAACAACCAATTAAAAATAGTAGTAAGGGGAAAAATGCAAAATACTCAACTGCTTTTTATGTTTATTATACTTGTAAAATGAGTTTAACAGACTGCTAATCTCAACAAATTCACTAACACTTTACACATAAGGTTCTTTAGTTAACATTAGTTAACTACATTAACTAATATGAACTGCATTTCTACAGCATTCATTAATTTTTAACATTAATTTCAACATTTACTAATACATTAAAATCAAAAGTTGTATTTGTTAACATTAATGCACTGTAAGCTAATGAACAATATGAACAGCTGTATTTTTATTAACTAACATTAACAAAGATTAACAAATACAGTAACAAATGTATTGCTCATTGTTAGTTCATGTTAGTTAATACATTAATTAATGTTAACAAATAAACCTTATTGTAAAGTGTTACCACAAATTCAACAGAAATTGGATTCATAAAGACGTCACTTGATTCTGAAAGCATGATTCAGTGATACAGTTTAACAGTAATTTGTTGCCACCTAGTGGCGTAACAATGCAATCAATATATTAGCCTATTTGAAGGTTTTTCAAAAGGTGATTTATTCTGTTTTGATCGGTAACGTAGACAACAGCGTTTATCTGAATAATAAACTTTTGTATACTTCTGTGATAACTGGAATATTTGTTTATATCTATACATGACAACTGCTCTCTAGATCAACGGCAGCGCGAACGTAGATTTGAATGTTGCGATTTTATTTTTGTCAAAGGTTTAATATAGCCTTCACGGGCGAATCGTTGTCATTTAGGAATTAGATCATGGGTGATGAAAAAAAAAAAAAAACACTCCAGAATCTCATGTGTTAGCTGTTAGTCTTTTTAATGAGTTTTTTTTTTTTTTTTTTTCATTATATAGAGTTTTGAGCAATGTCTTTTAGACTCACACAGACATCATGAATCAGCATATGAACCTCAACAATGGTGACAATATACAGAAATCTTTTTTTGTGACTTTAGTAGCTTGTTTTGTAATGCTCAGAGTTAATCTGTTTATCTGAAAATTGTGTCACCATTGTTGAGATTCATACGCTGAATCTTGATGTCTGTGTGTGTCCACATGACCCTGTCTGAATAATTTCTGCACCTAAAAACTTTTATAATATCAAAGCAGGACAGGCTTTTAGGCAGTAGTATTATAGGACTATAATAACATGAAAAGAATATTACTATATGTATTTCAAAAATCAGTGAATAAGGCCACTCTATGATGATAAATTCATCTGATCAGATTCTTTTTCTCACACTTTATGAACATTTCACCGTTTAATTTAATAAAACTATCGACATTTGTCATATCATATACACAGGAAGTCAAACGTCTTCACAGCCCTGTCAAAATAAAAGTTCGGTAAAACAAATAACAGAAATATACTATTGTACAATCGAGTGTACTTCGATTAATAGAGATAATAATAATATTCATCATTATCATGATCATAATAATAATAACACCGTTTATTATTCTTCTTCATTGAAATTACAGAAATTGCACAGTAAAAAAAAGCCTACTTATTAATATTATTAATTAAGTTAAATAATTAAATAAATTTTATTACATTTTATACTAAATTGTTTATTGTTTGCTTTATGAACTGATTTGATTACATTTTTAAAAACATTTTTATTTTTCCTTACAATGTTTATATAATATATTCCCTGTACTCCTGACAGTACAATATGCCAAAACAAAAAAACATACAATGAAATCGCCAGAATCTTAAAAAAAAAAAAAAAAAAAAAAAAAACGTGATACAGATTTTTGGTCATACCGCCCAGCACTAAGTCAGAAACACTGATGTTATGCTGCGCATTGCTTTATTTAAAGGCAGTAACTGTGTAGCTGCTGATGCAGTGAAACAGTAGTTACATTAGCTCATGCGTGTGATGTTGTCAGCTAATACTATAGAAAAGGTTTCGTAATAATAATCTAGGAAATACCTGTAAAGTGCATTTTTTTTTTTTAAAAAAAAAACATTAAAGAAAAATTTGGATTTTTTTTTCATCTTAATTTTACAGTTTTTGTTTGAACAGCTGCTTTTGTTATTCAGTTTAGTTAGTCAATTTCATTTTCAATTACATTTTTGACAAGGGCAGCACGTTTTGGGAACCACATTTCTAAATAAAATATGGTTCCCTAAACATTCAGAGAAAGTCCTGAATATTCTGTAAAAGTCCGCCAAATAACATCCCCCAAACCTTAAAACTCCACATCATGACTCCGCTCAGAACGTACTGGGAACGTTATTAGACAACGAGTGAGAACGGGGATATTAAATAGAACACAGATTTTTAGTCTAAGAGTATAAGAGACTTTCAAAAACATTTAAAAATCTTAATTATTCCAAACGTTTGATGCTACTGTGCATGCTTCTCGTTTTTTTAAATGTTAAATTGTTCCAGCTATTGGCCACACTGAAATGTATCAGTGCTACTTATGAAAACTTATGAATATTAAATAGGACATGCTAGAATTGCTTGTGAAGCTTTCTTGAGCACCTTGCCATGTAATTAATATTCATGAGCAAAAAACATTTAAAAAAAAATGCTTAATCGACATTTCAAATGTCAACATTTTATATTAGATTTAATTTTTTTTGTCTATTGTGATTTTAAGCTCTAGAGAACTGTACATTTTCTCAAGTCAAATCTATTCAAAGAATAAAAGTCAACATTCAGAGGTCACACCCTTGGCATCAATTGATATTATAATGTAACCACATCCCCTTGGCACTCCATTGAATGCACATTGAATGCATTCCATTCCATTACCATGTTAAACATAATTTTGGTTCCCTGTCAGAGAGAATGCATTCATTTTGTGTCAGGTTTTGTCACAATATTCTGGGGAATCTGTAAATCATGTTTTATTTTACATAATAAACAGTACAGTTTACAAAGCCAAGCATATTGTGAGACACAGGAGGTAAAAAGTAGCAGAAGATCATTTGATGTAGCCTTGCACAACATCAGAGACTCTAGAGGAGCCTTCAAAGAATAACAAACAACAGATCACTGCCACCTCTTTGTTTTATCTGAAAAAAGAACACAGTCCTATGACATTAAGACAATACAATCATGAAATTAAAATAAAGTACCAATAAATCACATAACTGGTACGTTGTGTGTTAGCTGGAAAGGATTTGCATGCAGGTATGATGTTCATTCTATTCATCAGGAGCAGTTTCCATGTTTCAGCAACGGTTCATGTTAGTATT
Source organism: Elopichthys bambusa (assembly GCA_037101425.1). Taxonomy (NCBI): domain Eukaryota; kingdom Metazoa; phylum Chordata; class Actinopteri; order Cypriniformes; family Xenocyprididae; genus Elopichthys; species Elopichthys bambusa. The sequence continues at coordinate 9,600,596 of CM074449.1, forward strand.
GTGTATTTATTTACCATGGTAACTGTTGTTTCTGTAACTTCAAAATGACACTTTTTTTTTACTTCGTGTTATTTTGTATATTTTTTAATTTACTGCGGTGGCCGGCTCACGCAAACTTACCACCTTTATTGTATTAACAAAAACTAGTTTGGGACTGCTATTTAATAGCCTTACCTTATAGGCCTATATTCATCAGTATTAGTCATAGTTGTATAATTTGTGTGTATGTTAAGTACTGTGTGTGTGTCAGCAGTTTTTCTGAATAAATGTACTTGTTTTTTTGTTTTTGTTTTTAAAAATATAAACCAGTTTTAAAATATTGGTAACCAGACAGCACCTATTGACTTGTTGTTGTTTTTTTCAAAGTTTGTTTTTGGTTAGCCAAAGTTTTTTTAACAGAAATAAGACGTTAGTAGAACGTTATTCTAATGTTCCCCTAACGTTATTTTAACTTCCCTTTTGAGGGAACTCGCGCTGCGTCCAGGACGCTTTGGGAACACCTCAGCGTGATTGCGTCTGATGCACGTGTGTCAACTAGCCAATGGCGTGAGTGAACGTCATGGGCGGGTGACATCACGACCAGGAAAGGATAAAAGCACATCCGGAAAGACCAGTCTTCAGCTTTTGTGCCTCAGCAAAGCTTTCTGTGTGAAAACTGTCTCTGTCTATTTATTGTTGTTTGTCCTCAATCATTTTATATTCTAGACAGGAGTTTATTTGCAAGCAAACAGTCATGTGCCTCCCTGCCCTCACTACTATTACGAGTGGGGATACACGCGATTAATGTGTTGTTTGTTTGAGAGCAGAGCATGCACATCAGCTCTTGTATTGGGATCTGACAGTGTTCATTCATAAATTCATGCACTAAAGAATCTATGGCTTGGATCTCACGTCTGCCAAGGCGACGCATAGATTTCGGGTCTGCAAACTGCAACATAGAATCTAGTGGCCCTGATCTTGCGTCTGCTGAGGCGATGAGTAGATTTCGGGTCTGCAAACTGCAACATAGAATCTAGTGGCCCTGATCTCGCGTCTGCTGAGGCGATGCGTAGATTACGAATCTGCAAACAGCAACATAGAATCTAGTGGCTAGTCGCAATTTGATAAATTAAATGCAATATTTGCCTGGTTTTTCAAAGCTATATGTCTGTGTTAATTCTCTATATTTAGCCTTTCATCCAGACCGTTTTTAACTGTCTGGTTGATATGTGGCTGCATTTAATTATGAGACATTAAATGATATTAGATGTGTATATTATATACTAAATTCAGCATTTCTTTCATACCGTATTAACTTGTCTGATTGATCTTTTGCTGCATTTCATTTTGTGGAATTAAATGGACAGTTGGCTGTATTTAATTTTGAGGAATTAAAATAATACATATTTATCTGACTTTAATTAGTTAGATTCATGTATTAGTTCAGCCTTTCATGTAGATTCTGACACCAGTGGATTCCTCGAGCCTCTCTTTGTGGATTTTCTGGCAGAGTTGAGGCTTTTGCCAAACATATCACAATGGGTCCTGCAGAGTATAGAGAAAGGGTACAGAATCCAGTTCGGTTCTCATTCACCTCTGTACAGTGGGGTGCTCTTCACATTAGTCCATCCCGGGCAGGCTCTGGTAATGGAACAGGAAGTAAACTCTTTAGCGAAAGGAGCTATAAAACGGGTTCCTCCTCCCAGCAGAGAGTCAGGGTTTTTATGGCTGCTACTATTTTGTTCCAAAGAAGGATGGAGGGTTGCATCCTGTATTAGATCTTCATCATTTGAATCATTTAGTCAGGAGACTCAGGTTCAAAATGTTGACGCTAAACCAGATCCGAGGACTGGTTTGTCACGATAGTTCTAAAGGATTCATACTTCCATGTCTCCATCCTTCCACAGCACAGGAAGTTCCCCAGGTTTGCTTTTGGGGGCGAAGCATACCAATATTAGGTTCTTCCATTCGGTCTAGCTCTATCACCCCGCACGTTCACAAAATGCGTAGATGTAGCTCTAGCCCGGCTCAGGCTGCAGGGCATACGCATTCTGAACTAATTAGATGACTGGCTAATATTAGCGTAGTCGTAACAGATGGACGGTTCGAGATGTCGTTCTCGCCCATATGAAAATTGGGGTTGAGGCTGAACGCTAAGAAGAGTGTGTTTTTTTATTTTTTTTATTACAGAGAACCACCTTCCTGGGCGTGGTATGGGATTCAGTGACGCTGCGGGCCGTTCTGTCGCCCACTCGTATTGTTATAATATTTTCAGTCACACAGGAGATAAAACTAGGCCAGTCACTCACTGAAAAACAGTTTCCGCGCTTAATGCCAAAGGAGTATACTTTGAAAGGCTTGTGCGCTCAAAAGCTTTAAAAGGCTTGCTGTGCACGAGATGGAGCGGGACGCGGAAAATGAAGTAAGACAACTTAAGACAACTTTTATTTTCTTTCACACAGCACAGAGAAACAACTTTCTAATAAAGCAACCAAACTGTCTTTCAAGTGATAGACAAAACTGACAATGATTTTTATCTTTTTTAAACTGAAATGAAAGGCAATGTGGATAAACATTCACAGCCACAATGTACAAAACACCACACAAAGATAGAGAAGAAAATGAATAAAAACATTTTGGATCAATAAACCTTAAAATATATATATAAATAACTGTAGAAAGGCCACACTGCAGATAGGTATGCATTTCACATGTCGGCAAATCAAATTAAATCGGCTAAATTGCCTGTGCGAGCAAGAAAATTAGATAACTGTGAGATTGGTAGTCGAATCAGGCTCCTCCTATCGAAGCATCGAATCGTCGACTATTCAGGGTCACCCCTACAGTCTAAAACTGTTGGGTCTAATGGCAGCTGCGTCTAACGTGATACCTTTTGGCCTGCTGTACATGAGACCCTTACAGTGGTGGCTCAGGTCCAAAGTATGATCAAGATCACGCAGCGGTGTCTCCGCGCCTTGGTTATATGGAAGAAAAGTTGGTTCCTGTCCCAGGGCCCTGTGTTAGGAGCTCAATGTCATCGAGTTACTCTCATGGTAGACGCTTCTCTCACAGGCTGGGGAGCGGTAATGGAAGGCCGCTCAGCTCAAGGGCTGTGGAGGAGTCATCATCTTTCATGGCACATGAATTGCCTGGAGACGATGGTGGTCTTCAATGCGTTGAAGTTCTTCCTCCCAGACCTAAGAGGTCATCATGTGCTTGTCCGGACAAACACATTGATGGTCTCTTATATAAATCAACAGGGGGGTCTGTGTTCACGCCCATTATGCAAACTTGCGCACCAGATCCTCCTGTGGTCCCTGGGCAAGATGCTCTCCTTGAGAGCAATCTATGTTCCAGGGACCCAGAATATAGAAGCAGACATCCTGTCGAGATAGGGGTTGAGGCCAGGGGAATGGGGACTTCACCCCGAGGTGGTGAAGCCCATAGGTGAGATTTATGGCCAAGTGGAAGTGGATTTGTGTGCGTCTCAGGATACGACGCACTGTCCACTGTGGTTCTCTCTCACGCATCCAGCTCCTGTCGGACTGGATGCTAGGGTACAGACGTGGCAGAGGCTACGTGTGTACGCTTTTCCCCCAATTGTTCTGCTCCCAGGAGTTCTGGATAAAATTCCCCGGGAAGGGAAAAGTCTACTGCTAGTAGCGCCTTACTGACCGAATCGGATATGGTTCTCGGACCTTGTGTCCCTCAGCAACTACCTGCTAATGCACTCACATTCACGTAAAGTATCCTTGTTGACAGGTTTGGGTGAGTAAAAGCAAAACGGGCAAGATATAGTACCTTCAATGCCCTTAGATGGCGATATTGCTTCTTTATATCAGAAACAAACTGCTGCAGAAAAAGTTAGGTGCCATGCAAAATGTAATTTGTAATTGCATTACTCATCACAAATGTAGTGGAATAAAAAGTACATGTACTTATTAAAAAAAGTAGTCAAGTAGAGAGTAAAAGTTGCTAATATCTTTGATACTTTGTAGTACAACTACAATGTAGCCAAAAAAATACTAAAGTACAGTAACTAATTACATTTACTCAAATACTTCTGCCGTTCAGGGTGTTTTGAATGTTCAGAAAACATTAAAAAATGATGTTTTCATAACATTTCCAAAATGATAGAATGTAATGTTCTTCTAACGTTCACATAAACCAAGAAAAAAGGTTCAAAACGTTCTTAATACATTAGAAAACTGACGATTTGAACATTCCGAAAATGTTCTGAAATAACGTTTTCATAACATTTCCAAATGATAGAATAGACTGTTAATCTAACGTTCACATAAACCTAGAAAAAAAAAAAAGTTTTCGATACATTAAAAAAACTGGATGTTTTCAATGTTTAAGAAACAATCAGAAATAACGCTTTCATAACTTAATGGGAATGTTAGCAAAACATTCTAAGAACATATTTTTGTCAGTTGGGTGGAAACAGCAAAGTAACAAGCTATAATTTGCATGGTTTATTCATGCTACAGTGCATGCTTGGAGGCTGCAAACCCTTACAAAATTAGCAGCATTCTCCATATAACTCTGTTAGACTAGTTGAAACAACATTTGGTGGAATACTGTTGGAGTATTTTTATGTACATCAAAGTCACATATGTTATGTTAGATGAAATGTTATTCTTTATTTTTTTTAGTTAGCTGACTTATACAAATAGTACCAAAGCCAAAAAAAAAAAAAAAAAAAAAAGATTCAAGTAAGCAATTTGAACACTTGCCAACTCAAGAGGTTTCAGTTTCCAATGGACATCTGTTTTTGTGGGCTCTCTTTTTTTGTTTGCGTCCTCTCTTTCAATATCTGGGGTTTGCATTTTTGTAAGGCTTTAATTAGCATATGAGTCTGTAAAATATAGAATGCTGTAATATATTAGATTACTTTTAGAAATTTTGGTAATCAGAAAAGGTATTAGCAACATGTTCATGACTCAAAGACCTGAAATACTATCACTATTACCTGTTCTTAGATTCAAAATTCAGGAAGAACTGCACTGAGGCATTGTTGCATTTCTAGGCTTGATTACTGCAATGATTGAAATACAACACCAATAATATGATTACTCTTCTGGCTGGACTGCCATCATGCGCAATCAAACCTCTACAAATGATTCAGAACGCTGCAGCACATCTTGTCTTTAACGAGCCCACGTCACGCCTCTCTTCATCTGTCTGCACTGGCTACCACTTGCTGCTCGCATCAAGTTCAAGGAGTTGACACTTGCTTACAGATCTACCGCAGGCTCAGCACCCTCCTAATTCCACTCACTTTTACGAGTATACATACCTACCAGAAGCCTGCGATCATTAAAGGAGTGAAGACTTGTGGTACCATCACAGAGAAGCACAAAATTGCTCTCCAGAACATTTTCGTTCACTGCTCCATAGTCCATACTGGTGGAACAATCTCTCCGCCTTCATCCGGAATGCAGAATCCCTGGCAATATTCAAAAGACAGCTGAAAACTCATCTCTTTCGTAAGCACTTAACCTCATCTTTAAAAACAAACAAAAAAACACCCTATCCTTTAATTTCCTTTATTCCCTCCGTATTCTAGCTTATGTTACGCTGAGCAATGTCTGAAACTTGTATTGTGAACACTGTTTGCCTCTTCATCATGAATTGCTTGTTGTATTTCTCTTTGTAAGATGCTTTGGATAAAAGTGTCTGCCAAATGAATAAATGTAAATGTTATTCTAATGTCCCCTTAAAGTTATTTTAACGTTATTTTAACATTCCCCTGACATTATTTTAACCTTATTCTAACGTTATTCTAATGTTCTCCTAATATTATTTTAATATTCCCCTAATGGTATCTTAACGGTATTGTAATGTTATTCTAACATTCCCCTAACATTATTTTAACCTTATTAAAATGTTATTCTAACGTTCCCCTAACGAAATTTACATTATTCTAATGTTATTCTAACATTCAGCTAATTGGTATTTTAATGTTATTCTAATGTTATTCTAGCGGTCCCCTAATGTTATTTTGACCTTATTCAAACATTATTTTAACGTTCCCTTAACATTATTTAAACGTTATTGTAATAACGTCTAATGTTATCCTAATTTGTCCCTCAGAATGAGCTACCACCTGCATTGAAGTACTGTATAGTCACACTATAGCAAACCTCTCCCACATACTCTGCTGTTGAAACTGCCTGATTTCTGCCATTGGTGTAAGCAGCAGTGCATGCTAATAGACAAGAAATTAATGCTTTTACACCATCTCTGATAACATCTCTTTAGTCATTTGACAATACTACAGCTACTGTAGTGAATAAACCCTTATCAGAATGTGCTACCACATTAATTTATGAGGTCAAATTAATAATTAAAGTGGCAATTAATGACCACAGCAAGTCAGGACCTTGGTTTAAAGGATGGGTCTCCTGTCTCTATTGCTGCACTCTGACTTGTGGAGCCATACAAGCCTGGGAGTGAGCACCCCCCGCTGGCCTCACTAAAGCATTTCCCAATTACAACCAAGTTTCTTTCAAAAAGGTCTCCCATCCATGTCACAACCTGGCTTGAGCCAGCTTAACTTCAGAAGTGAGCTAGGCTTTGACCATGGAAGGTTCTTCGAGATGCTGAGTGGCTAAATTTGCAGTGCATGCTAATAGACAAGAAATGAACGCTTTTACATCATCTTGCTGATAACATTTCTTTAGTCATTTGGCAATAGGAGCCATTCAAGCCTAGAAGTGAGCACCCTCTGCTGGCCTCACTAAAGCATCTTCCAATAACAATGAAATTTCTTCAAATAAGGTCTCCCATCCATTTCACAGCCTGGCTCAAGCCCGCTTAGCTTCGGAAGTGTGTCAAGTTTTGGCCATGGAAGGCTACGGCCACACAGCTTTCCAAAGTCACATCAAAAGGGGGCCAAATTGAGGGGCAGCACATCCTGAGTGGCTAAATTTGTCCCTCAGAATGAGCTACCACCTGCATTGAAGTACTGTATAGTCACACTATAGCAAACCTCTCCCACATACTCTGCTATTGAAACTGCCTGATTTCCGCCATTGGTGTAAGCAGCATCGCATGCTAATAGACAAGAAATTAATGCTTTTACACCATCTTACTGATAACATTTCTTTAGTCATTTGGCAATCCTACAGCTACTGTAGTGAATAAACCCTTATCAGAATGTGCTACCACATTAATTTATGAGGTCAAATTAATAATTAAAGTGGCAATTAATGACCACAGCAAGTCAGGACCTAGGTTTAAAGGATGGGTCTCCTGTCTCTATTGCTGCACTCTGACTTTTGGAGCCATACAAGCCTGGGAGTGAGCACCCCCTGCTGGCCTCACTAAAGCATCTTCCAATTACAATCAAGTTTCTTCAAAAAAAGGTCTCCCATCCATGTCACAGCCTGGCTCGAGCCAGCTTAGCTTCAGAAGTGAGCTAGGCTTTGACCATGGAAGGTTCTTCGAGATGCATCGGCGCTGCACAGAGTGATTCAAAAGCATGAGGCTCCTGTCAGCATCAGATGCATGCGTTGTAGTGCTCATGTGATTAGTGTCGGCCAATACTGAGCTGGCGTTCGGACGTAAACACGGAAGCTCTGCACTGCTTTCACTGCGTCAACTGTTGACAGGGAAGAGGAAAAACTGTTATGAATAAAGTCGTTATTTTTGTTTTGTTTTTGCGCACAAATCATATTCTCGTTGCTTCATAACATTAAGGTTGAACCACGGTAGTCACGTTGACTGTTTTAATGATGTCTTTAATACTTCTCTGGACCATGAATGTGGTCATTTTGTTGTTTTTTTATATGGGAGATAAAAAAAATCTCTTGGATTTCATCAAAAATATCTTAATTTTTGTGTTCCGAAGATGAACGAAGGTCATGCGGTTTTGGGACGACATAAGGGTGAGTAATAAATTACAGAAATTACATTTTTGGTTGAACTAACCCTTTAAGGATGCTGTATACACTAAAAATGATTGAAAACTGAAACAATTTTCAAATAACCAATTTAATTAAACGTGAAATTTTGACTGAAATACACAACATACATTTTGTGCACCACAACACTTTGAAGTAATTGATGCCTAATGTATCCATGTTTTTTTTTTTTTTTTTTTAAGTTTTAGGTTAAAATCTATATGAATTTAAATAGTGCACAATAGTAGTGTGGTGTAAATTACTTTTTCAAATGTAAACTTAAATAATATGAGATCATAAACCTCATGCTTTATAATATAATACTGAATAAATGCTAAAAATAGTTGTAGATGGAGTACAGCATGTCACACTGTGTGTATTTATATACAACTAAAGTGAAAAACAATACTGGAAATCTTTCACAGATTGTGATGTATGTTATTATGATTAAATTAGCTTCAGTCATCTCAAATTTTTGTAACAGAGAGACATCAGAAGAAAGCTGGGGGCAGAATGAGGCAGATGGGAAGGGGCGATTTAGGGCTTGGGGGGGGGGGTCCTTGGAAGGATGGCTGCCCACTTCCACATGGTGATTATAACAACATCTGAGCTTTTCCAAGAACTATTTGAAACTTTATGCCTTTACTAAATATGCCCCATCCCATCAGTCCAATGCTAAAGCTTTTACCACTCATCGTGAATGGAGTTTTCTAAAATATCACCCTGTATTACTCCATCATATTTTTGTGGTCAAAGAAATAATCACTTTGGTGATTGGTTTGTTTCTTTTTATTAAGTCATCTGGAATTCACAAGATAATGAGATTTCAATCAACTGTCTTCCTGGAAGATGGGCTGACATTTTTCATCTTCATGGTAGAAAGGCCAACCAACTGTGGATTGTATGTGTAATGATTCTGTAGTGGAAAAGGTTGACTGACAATCACTGTGTTTACAGAAATTCTTGCACTCAGCTCGCTCATGGCTCCAGTATGGCTTCTGCTCAATCAATGTCATTTGGATTTGTAAAAGGTTACATTAGACTTGTGCAATACCAGGTGTTTGCATTAATGTACATTTGTTTTGTTTTGTTTTATTTATTTATTTAACAATAAAAAATCGATAAAACTAGCAGACCACTTGTCAGATATATGCCTCCACACACATACACACACAAAAACCCCAAGAAAAAGGTGAGAACATGAAAGAAAATAAGTGAGAACTAAATCACTCAGGGTCAATTCCAGACATCACACTAATCCATTAACCAGAGGGTCACGGTAATGCCACGATTTAAAAGCGCAGGTATCAATTAGACTGTGCTTATATGACAGACAGCCTGTCATCTACAGCACTGAGCCAGAATACTGATAAGAGGGTCCAGAGTAAATGAGAATGTTTAACTGCTCAGCAGGACTAGGGTCATTTTTAATGCCACTGCTACTAAGCATATGAAAGAGTCTGCAGCTGTGAAAAAAATCAAATGGCTTTCTTGACGTGTCCCATTATGTGTTGAAAGGTAGCCGTATGACTCAATTGGACACGTCACTAGACGACTAGGGACAAACTGAAATGAGTAGGCTACCACTGGAAATCAAAAAAGTCGATGACTGTCGCACACACACACACACACACACACACACACACACACACACACACACACACACACACACACACACACACACAAACACACACATACATAATCTATCCTCAAAGAGAAGGATCCATCCTCAAAGGTTCCTTGCACTACTTAGATGGACCTACTCAAGTTAATTAAATTTGCTCAAGATCAATTGACCCTTCTTTACAGTAGAATAGCAATTTGTATAAACATTTGAACACCTTCATGTTCCATCATGCAGTGGTTCTGTGAAATTTAAATCAATTTTGCATGCTATACTGTTGATCGATCCTCATAGGATGCATAAATTGCTTACAAATGCAAGGGTGGTGTGTGATAGTCTGTTGTTTCTAAATGTCTGAAGTAAAGACAGTAAGAAATGTTACAGACAATACACTTGTGTATTGGATATTATCTCAGTTTCTTTGCATTTTCCCACTTTGCTTAATTATTTCTCCCTATAACAGCTGCACAGACAATCATGCAGTTTAATCTTGTAGCGGATGAATCACTCCTGGTATTTCTCCTCTTGTCAGTTTGAGGCAGGAGACATTTCAGACATTATCTATGGAAGAAGATCATCAAATAATCTTTCATGTCAAAATATTTTGCAGATCAAAATTATGCTGTGATTTTTTTTTTTTTTTTTTTTTTTTGCATTAAAAATAATCATCAGTGCTTAATTTTGATGCATGCAATGACCTCATCTGTTTAGTTTAATTGTGCACTTTTCCCCATTTATATTTAGCTGGCTTTTACAGTTTTTTTTTTCCAACTGCTTACACACAAAATCCTGACTTTTCACACAATTTCTGAAACCTGACACTCAAACACCACCACACACCAAATCTGCAAAACCTTACACTAATTCTCGCCCTTCAACTCAGTTTTCAATTTCATAAAACATGCAACACATTTTTCTATGTAACACACAAAAATCTAACAGGAAGTATCTTGATTTCCTTTTTCAAACACAATCATTGTTTCTGTCCAACTACACATGGTTGATGTATTTCTTTTCTTTCGTACTTAGGTTTTGAATAACTATGTGTATATGATATATCCAAAAAAATAGAATATTATGGCAAAGGTGTTTGCAATGTAAGACAAATGTTTGCTTTTGAGATGGGTTTGTGATATTTTGAATGCAGTTCTTCATTTTGCAAGAGATGTGAGGCATTTTGTGTGTGCAATTCTTGGAAAATGTGTGCAAGCAGTTGAAAAAACTGTATTAGTTCCCAAAGTGCCAGTGGATTTCATACTGCCACCTGTTTTGTGAATAGAGCAGGAGATTCCCACCAGACATATTGATTTTGACTTGCACGTATGAAGTGCATATCGTACATACCCCATTTTTGCACCTTTATTAGTAATGAGATAGCTGGTCATGTGATATGACTATGGCGGTGCTCATGACGGGGGAACCCGCTCCATGTAGAATATTATAGTCTTTTCTTCTAGCTTTTTAGCTGTTCTGAAAGACTGATATGTCTGGAGACCTCATTTCATGTGAATGTACATCGTTTTAATGATAGTTTACTGTATGAGGAAAACTTTTTTTATTGGGGGAAAAAAACCCGATTGGTGCACCTTTAAGAGAGTAAAGCGCGTGACGCCCCTCTGAAACGTCTCGGTAAACTTGGAAAAGGGCTTTTCTCATTACCTCGAGGGATTGAGATGGCCATGCCAACGGACTGTATATATATAAAGGAGAACAGCATGAACATGCTTATGCTCAGCCGTGGACGGAAAGCGAGCGGACCTGTGACGTTTCAGTGCAACCTTTACGCAAAGGCGCTCTTCTTTTTAAGGACTCCTGTCTCCTCAAGTGGATTGCTGTATTAGAAAATATTGTTTCATTTTCGAAATTAAAATAATTAAGAAAACGTATACCATACACTCATTTTGCAATTATATATGTGTTTGTTTCTGAATTGACATTGTTAGAGTGCGCAAATTGTGTCGTTTAGTATATAAAACACCTGTCTTGGACTTTAAAGAAGCTCCCTAGTGATGATTTTATGAACTTTTCTGGAACGTTCTGTTTCCTCAATGTCAGCCCTAAACGCTGTCATGGAATCGTTTGTGTCCTCAGTAACCGAGTCCACCGACATCACTACACCGGACGATCCGTTCACGGGTCCCATCAAGTCTGTTGCGCCCTGGAATTACACTTTCCTCGCCTGTCTGATGTTCATAGTGACTTCACTATCTTTAACAGAGAACTTCACCGTTATGCTCGTGACGTTTAGATACAAACAGTTAAGGAAACCGTTGAATTACATAATTGTTAATTTATCTGTTGCCGATTTTCTAGTTTCACTGACAGGAGGCGTTATAAGTTTTTTAACTAATGCACGAGGCTACTTCTTCCTGGGTGTCTGGGCGTGTGTGCTGGAGGGATTCGCCGTCACTTTTTTCGGTGAGTTATTACATAACTATACCAATACGTGTAACATTTATTCCTTTAAACTAAATAGTGCTTATTTTATGTTACTAATACAATTTATTGTATTTATTCATTTAAATCGGTTTACTTATCCTGTTTGTAGTCTTGCTAGTAGCCACTCGTAGTGAAAAGAAGCTATTCCATTGTTATTAGTAACAAATTGCATATTTAGCATTTTTTAATTTTATGTATTCCACTTGCTGCTGGTGCCAATTCGAGTTTTATTAATTAAATAGGCTAACGTTGCTAGTAAGTCATTCTACAAAACCGGTACCATTTGAGTCCCTTTGACCTTTTTTTTAGTGTATTTTATCTATTGGGTCACCAAAATATATTTTTTAAAAGCTTTTTGTATTAATTGAAATATCTCCTTTAATAATGTTTAAAAACATGACATACGTTTTATCTTTATATTAGAATTTCTTTCTTTCTTTCTTTCTTTTTTCTTCTTTTTTTTAATTTGACACCACCTATTTTGTCAAGTCCCTCAAGGCCTTCTATGAAAGTGTACTTGGGATATGAATAATAAAATGGGGGGAAAAAAGTCCATACGTTTTGCCATTCCCATAAATATCCATCTTTGCTGGTATTGTTTTTTTTTTTTTTTTTCTAAGTAAATTCGTGATTATTCATTAAAATTTGACAAACACAAACCATTCTCCCCCTATAAAAATAATGAACCGATACTTATGTGGCACTATTAATAGGAAGTGACATCATAGAAGTCTTCTGAACAACACTGTGGGCAGACAAAGGCAAGTTACTACCTTCTCTATTAATTATTATCAACTAAATTATGTTGTGAAATTGTGTTTGTCAAGCTTAACAACTCAACCCCATTACATCAATTAAAGATAGAAAACTATTACTTGTGAAAATTATCTTTGTTATTTCAACATTATTCATGATTTCTTAATATCATGCATGCCATGTGCTCTCCATTTATTCACTAGATTTAGAGCAGTGGCCAGTTTGGGCAAAAAACCACAACCCCATCACACTCAACCCTGTCACACCTACATTTTTATTTATTTATTTATTAAGTTTAAGAAAAAGTAATTTAAAGTTTGTTGAACTCTGTCTGAAATGTTCAGAGCAATCATAAGAATACTGATTTTAGTTCAAATTCTGAAGTTAAGCCTTTGATAAAAAATTATGAGGTTGCTGTCACAAAAAGTGCCCATTTCAAGCTTTAGTATAGTACAAGTGTAAGATTTTATGTAACTTTAATATTTGCAATTACTGAATTAGTTTGAGGGTCATCTGATTAATAGGAAAATGTTGATTTTATCACAAATACATTTTATAATAATATTCAGAGAGCTCCCATAGTGTCCATAACTTATAATAAAAATAATGACCAATAATAATAGGGATTTGATGCCTGAGATTGGAAAATATGTTTTTCTGGAAGGTAAATATGTCATTAATGTTGTGGGGTGTTCAGAAAAGTAATACATTTTGGTAAAAAATCTAAAAATGTGCAAGTCCAAATCGTACCGGTTTTGTGGAATGACTCTAGTATTATTTCTTATTCACTACTTACCAGAAACTATCCTAATAGTTTTGATAATAACGTGTTATCAGTGCTTGTCACTATTAAGCAAAGGAAAAATTTGTATTAAGGGAAAATTAAAATTTTAGGTCGAATATGGCAAACCCAAACTTTAATTTTCAAAATTAAAAAAATAAACTTCCATCATAGTTGTTCTTGTCTCCCATGATACTCATTTTTGGTGTGTGTGAAATAATTGCTTTTCTGAAGAGTAGACAGGAATCTTATGATTTAATTTTAACAGTTAAAGTTATTCAGAATTTCTATTTTTATTTCTTGTTAAATGTCAACACAGATACATATGATAGTACTAACACAGCACAATAAAAATGGGTGTACCTTCTTGCTTTCTAGGGATTGTGGCTCTGTGGTCTTTAGCAATCTTGGCATTCGAGCGTTTTTTTGTGATCTGTCGTCCTCTGAAAAATGTCCGGCTGGGAGGCAAGCATGCAGCTATGGGTCTCATTTTTGTTTGGACCTTCTCTTTCATCTGGACAATCCCGCCAGTTCTGGGTTGGAGCAGTTACACAGTCAGCAAAATTGGCACTACCTGTGAACCCAACTGGTGAGCTCAAAATACTGTTTCACTGAATGTCCCTTCCTTGATTCACTCTGTTTATCCAGTATTTGTTCTTCTAAGACTCTCACTCACACTTACAGTCTTTCAATCTCTGTCTATGTTTCTTTGTCATGGACATGTATAAACAGAACAACATCAACAGTAATACAATATAGAGTTATTGATGAATACTGTGCCTTGCGCCTTGCACAAGTGACATCATTTGGAATCAGACAAGGATCTTGAGTCAAGGCCTCTTCCTGTGTGTTATATTATGACAGAAAAAAAAGAAACCACTTATAACCCCAAGGCTCATGCCATGCAGCCATCAGTTGAAAAATTGCTTTTAAGAAACTGGTACAAAACATTTGTGGCTGTGGCTTGGCCTTGGCCTTGGATCACAACAACTGCAAAACAACTGAATAGGGAATGCACACTGACACAAAGAAGATTAAGGATGGGGAATATTTTTACCATTGTCGGGCATAGTTGCATCCATGTTGGTGTTCACCATTAGAGTAATGTAGTTTCTGCAGTTGAGATCTCTGACAGCAATCAGTAAATGTAACTTTTTAAATTCTGGTTTCCATTTATTCTTAGTGATCCAAATTTTTGGCACTGCCTTGAGCTTGCAGTTGGTGCTTAGTACTCAGTTGTTCTGTTGCAATGTTTTTTTTGGACCAAACAAAGCACTTCACAAAGCACCTGCTCTATTGTTAAAGATTTGTGCACAACTGATTACCTAAGCATTCTTATCCACACTCATTTTTGTGCTCAAAGTACCTACTAGATGTCATGTAGGTAAGATTGAGGAGGTCTAAAGTCTCTGTTTTCCTCCTTCAAGGTACTCGACTGATTACTATGACCACACCTACATCATCACCTTTTTCACTACATGTTTTATCCTTCCACTTGGCGTGATCATTATCTCCTATGGCAAACTTATGCAGAAGCTCAGAAAGGTTGGTCATATACTTTTATCTTGATTTTCATTACTTGCTTCATAGCAAATCTTTAGATATAAATGAATAAAGAGCAAAATAAACTAGAAAAAAAAAAAAAAAAAAACTAAGAACCTTTGAGATTGTAACCTTTGGTTGTGTATTGTAATTAACATTTGATTTTAACTTACTCTTGGACTGTAATTAACCTTATAACGTTTATGTCTAATAGGTATCGAACACTCATGGAAAGCTGGGTAATGCGCGTAAGCCTGACCGAGAGGTGGCGAGGATGGTCATTGTAATGATAGTTGCGTTCATGGTTGGATGGACACCTTATGCCGCGTTTTCAATTATTGTCACAGCGTGTCCCACAATTCATATTGATCCTCGCCTGGGCTCAATACCGGCCTTCTTCTCAAAGACTGCAGCTGTATACAATCCCATCATCTATGTCTTCATGAATAAGCAGGTACATCTTTGCCATTTGTCTTCCTTATCTGGCATTTTCAGATCACCTACACATCTTATAAAAAATAATACTTCTGTGTTTGGGTAGCCGTGCTAAGAAAAAAAAAAAAAAAAACTAATAAGAGGATTTTATATTTTATATATTAAGAATCGATTTCTGGTGTTTTATGCCATCAATCAATGAAAGACAAAAAAGCAAGGGAGAGCAAAGGCAATGAATCTTATAATAATCCAATAATTCTTGCACTATGGGAATGTTTTGGTTTATGGTTATTATAGCTATGCTGTTAAAATTCAGTATTCTTTACAATAAAAGTCATAGAATGAGCATGAGGTCTGAACTACTAAACTTTTTCCCCTCCATTATATGTCAGGGAGAAATAACAGATATCTGATGCTCTTTACTCTTGACAGTTTTGGTTGAGGAGATTCATTTTTTTCTTACTTCAAAAATATATTAAATATTTAATGTTCAGTCTAGGTAGAGTCTATGAATACCCAATGAAAAGATGTATCATATCTCTAAAGTTATATTATAAGTTATAAGGAAATGTTTGTGTGCCTTTAGCTTTCCTAAGGGGAAGTCTTAGGTCTTACACTGTGAGAAGCTTTAATTGCTTTGTCGTCCTGGACAAACAATGGTTTAAACCTCTGAATATTTCCAATTTAATGATATTCTGCATTCTCAGAGGAGTCATGCATAATAAGCGATACAGTCTGCACTGTTGCTCCATGATATCGCATTCTTTTTTTAAACATGCTCCACATACATTAAGCTTGTAGAGGGAAATTTCTCCTCAGTGTCTCTGTAGTGTGTCGTTTGATGTAAAGGGTGAAGCAATGATCTTTTGCAGTCATGTGATTCTGATGACCACCCCTAGGATGTGGGTCCCAGGTGGTTTGGAGCGGAGGCTGCTGGACCCCTTAAGCTGTGCACATCTTCCAGAACTAACCAAGTTCCTTCCCAGCTGTTCCCAGAATAAATTCAGGGCAAGGGTCACAGCCAGGGTCACATATTTCTCTGATGTGAGAGAGATAGACAGACTACATTATAGAGAGACGAGAACAAACACTTGAGAGTGAGAATAGGAACAGTTTCTTTAACCATATAGCATTGCTAATCATGCATTGTATTTGGATATCACAAGAGCCCTTGAGTATATGGAGAATCCAACAAAAATGAACATGTGATCTATGGACTATGTATATGGGCTGTGTTTTAGTGAAGTTTGCTGTTATTTTGCGTTTTCAATGAGAATGCAAAGTTTACTGTCAGTATGTCTTTTCTGAAATGGATCATATATTGATTTGATAGATCTGAAATAGAACATATACTGCTAGATTTAATTGTCTTTTTTCAATTGTTCTGGTAATTGATATACAGCCACATTTTTTGTTTATGCTAGTTAATGCATTAGGTACCTTGAACTAACAATAAACTTTTACTTCAGTATTTATTCATCTTTTAATGTTCATTTATGAATATACTGCTGTTTTTGTATTTGTTCATAACAGCGGCTATATGTAGAATTCAGAAGCCAATTTTATTAGCGACACCGCTGTCTGTTAAGTGAACTACAGCCAGTGACTTCTTTCTCGTGCTCGCAGTCATGCAAGAGACTGGATGCGATTCAATGCCAGGATATACTTACGTCACAGCGAAGATCTTTTTCGTTCTTCGCTTAGAAGTAAACGGAAGTTGGAAATACCTTTACAGCGATATACTGTTAGCGAACATACCAACGCCATCCACGCTGCTGAGAGTGATGTTTAGGTGAATATGTAAATATGTGCTGCGTGCTTTCCTTTCAATAACAAAATAAACACAACAAAAATGACAGCGGTGAAAAAATAGCAGTTAAGAAAGCATCTGATCATAGCGATGTGGATATATTTGCCCCAGGTCTGCAATTCACTAGCATCATGTCGACAGATGAGGTGATTAAAATAACACTGTTATGCTAGTTTGATTATAAAGTATATTTGAGACTGTAGACTATATAGATCTGGCTATGGGAGACTTTACTTTGAATTAATTCCTTTTCTTTGCGTGACACTTCTTTGCATGGCTCTTTCGGCATTATCCTGAACATTGTATAAGCGTTCGTTTAATGTGCAATAGAGTGGAAGAGAGGCTCTCGGGAATGCGCGTGAACGTGACATCCTTTTAACTTTCCTGGCAAAAACATCCTTCACATAAAAATCAGTCTACAGGCTTTCATAGACAACCTAAATTGGAAAAGGTATTGTTTTTTAAGTTTTGATACAAGCTGTTCACGCATTAGTAATAAAAAAAAACGATTTTTACATGAAAATTCATACATAGGCTAGAGCCCTTTAAATTAAATGTTAAACCATATTAGTTATAAATAAACATTATTTTTTTATTTTAATAAATTGAAGTATTGCTCTTTTTAATGTCTAATTAATTTTAACAAAATAAACCTTATTGTAAAGTGTTATCATTTGCTTAATCTAACATTTTAACAGCTTGTTGTTGTATAATCAGTTAACGTTTTCTATGACTTTCCATTTCAGATCAGTGCAGTTTGTCTTAGTATGTTCTGTCTGTATTATTCTGTAAATGTATCCTCACTATAGTGTCTCTCTGCATTACAAATATGGCATAGAAAGAGTAGCTGGTATTATAATTACCCAGGATACCTCATTTTCATCCAGTCCAACCAAAACCTTAAGGTAATGAATATATTTGCTTCTCATGACCTTATCTGCTTTAATTAAGGCCAAAATGTCCTTGTTTTTACATAGAATACATCTTGCTTAATGACCTTTTCTTAGTTTCAATGCAGAGGTTGTGCAAAGGCCTAACCGCTGAAAACAAATCTCTACATTGTGTCACAGAGACAGGAAACATTAATGAAAGCTTTTCTTTTGTGTCTTGAGTTCATAACGGGCATAATTAATAGCAAAATTACAATCTCATTAGATTTTGTATGTGTGGGAGGGTGACTTCCTTTAATAGCGCTTTAGGAAGCTGAGTGGAACTAACATGATCCTTATAAATGTTCAATCTAATGCTTTTTCTCTCAGTTCAGGAAATGTCTGATCCAAATGTTTGGAGGAAATGTCACCAGTCTGGATTCCACCCATGTGAACCAGACATCAGACAAAGGGGCCATCACTGCCACAGCAGATAGTCAACTTGGAGAGATGTCCACCATTGCTGCTCGTGTGCCCATGTCCATTTGCAACATAGAGAAAAGTGAGGATGAAGAGGAGGAGCCGGAGCAGAGTGGGAATGGAGGTCCAAAGCAGCTCCCTTTATCGGATAGTCGACTATGTCCTTTGTAGAGAAGGATTAGTCTGACTGAATAAATGTACACCTTTATAGTTTCCATCCAGTAGTCTAACCTGTTGTCTAACTAAAGCATAAATCCTGCAGTCATTACCTCTTTTGGAATGCATATGTTAGAATGTATGGTTTGTGTTTTCATTATGTTCTTTGTTGTTGTTCGTATTTCTTTATGTTGTGGCAATTTGCAGTCTTGGCATATCTGTTCTTGACAGTATCACAGCATTACCTAACATGAAGAAGGCAAGCAATACATTTCTGTACAGTCCTTTGAGCAAAAGCTATTTGTTTTTCGGATCTGTGCATACTCTCCTCTCACTATATTGCTGATTGCACATTAGTATCAGTGCAGATGTAGTGTGAAATGCTGAAATGTAGTTTTTTTTTTTGTTTTTTAATGGCAATTGTAACGAAAGGCCATAATATTGCAATAACTTTCAGTTTCAGAGTTGCTAAAGTAGATTTTATATTAAAATTAAGACTATATTGACTATATTTAATAATCATTAATAGTTGACTTAAAGATTTTAGTTAAAAAATCAGAAGATATAGTGATAAAAAGTGCAAGACATGGTGCTGGAGCAAAAAAAAAGAAAAAAAAGAAAAGTGCAGCACAAAACGCAGGGGTCTCAGCACTTTTATAAGACAAGCTCCAGAAAAAAACTGGAATTAACATAAATAGCCGAAAAGGAGATTTAAAATCTGCTGTTTTTGAAAATCTATTCTGCCGATAGAACTGTTGCTGCTCTCCCCGGTACGGGAGTGTCCAATCCTGCTCCTGGAGGGCCACTATCCTGCAAAGGATATTAAACCCCAATTAAACACATTTGGACCAACTAATCAAGGTCTTACTAGGCATACTAGAAACTTCCAGGCAGGTGTGTTTAGGGAACTCTGCAGGAACGTGGCCCTCCAGGAGCAGGCTTGGACACCCCTGGTCTAGTGCATGTTTACATAAAAACCCAATTAAAAACGAGTGTATACACCTCAGCATCTAACATACTGCTGTAATTGATATCATAATTAATTTAGTGAACTAACAAGTTAGACATGACTGGTTTGGCAGCGTATCTGTAGTAATAAACCATGCAGTTAATGTCCCTCATTTCAAGGAAATGAGATCCTTGTCTGTTGTTGCATTTTGCAATTTTGTTTTGAGAGGTTTAATGAAGAAAGAATGTTTATTATAAATTGTATTTATATAGTAGCCTATACTGTATACTTTGATATATGAGTGCTTGTGAGTTTGAGTGAACAGTCTGAATGTCTTATTAGTCCATAATGTTTGATGTTTCCTCAGTTTCTGTCCAAAGTGAAAATTGATATTGCTGTTTGTTTGTGGCATGCCAATGAATGTTTTACTTATGTATTTATTAATGTCATGGATTATAAAAATCATGTTTCTTATTTTTAAAACATGTCAGCATTGTAGAACTTATACACATTGTAGCACATAATAAAACAACCTGCAATAACTTTCCAGAATGGTCTGATGATAGTTCAACATGGAGGCACATTGTGAATCTTAATATCAAAATAGTACATTGCAAATCCAATGTTTATTACATCACACAGAGAACCTGAAATAACACAGAATCTGAACTGAGATATGAGGTTCCCTTAAGCTCAGAAGCACTGTTTCAACATTGCCCTGGCAAATGAAAACATCTGAATTCAATTTCTCCTGGCTATGGTTTGTTACACCTTAGCGAGAGGCACCAAGTATCAGAGTAGAAAAGAGGAATATCAACAGAGGGCCACCATGCCTGATCTCACTCAAAGTGAAAAGTCAGAGGAGGCAAACATTTTCAAGGCTTTTTGCATCATGAATATTTTAATTTTAATATATCCATATAAATAAAAAATCTAAATAAACATTTTCCACAATAAGGAACTGGAAAGGTTCTATGGATATAAAAGGTTTTTCATGGAACCATCAATGCCAATAAAGAACCTTTATTTTTAAGAGTGTATGTTAACTATATCGACAAACAAAGTTTTCAGAGCTTATATGGAAAAATAAGGGAGGCGTTTTAAAAGAGTTGATTAAAACTAAATTGAATACATGTATAACAGCCTCAATGCTTTCAAATTCAGTTTAATTGACAGATTCAGTTTTGGATACTACATCATATGAAAGTGGCACTTCAGCAAAGATGTGTTTTCAACAAATGTGTGTTACCTTCTCCTGAAACATTTGCAGTCATTCCAAAGCATTCAGTTGGACTTATGAATT
Organism: Elopichthys bambusa; assembly: GCA_037101425.1. Taxonomy (NCBI): domain Eukaryota; kingdom Metazoa; phylum Chordata; class Actinopteri; order Cypriniformes; family Xenocyprididae; genus Elopichthys; species Elopichthys bambusa. The sequence goes on from CM074449.1 coordinate 9,621,629, forward strand.
TCACATATTATACCTACAATTCTGTACGATCATTGACAATTACAAAAGCATCAAGAATAAAGTAGATGGGTTTAAAGGATTACTTTTTTAGTGCTTTTGAGTGTCAATGTGTAACAGAAAGATAGTCATTAAAAAAGCTCACGCTGTGTGAATAAATCATGCCCCACAGCATATATATTTTATACTTGACATATACATTCTGGACATGCATGTCAGTATCCTCAGGGGACCTAACAAGTCATGTGTTTTTGTGTGTGTGTGTGTGTGTATGTGCGTGTGTTAAACATTAATTCAAACAGACAGAATATGTACAATGATAGTTTTCTTTTTTCTTTTTTTTACGAGCACTGTGCATTTTTTTCATTGTTACTGCAGATTCTCATTACAGCTTTACAAGCATGAAATTATTCTTTAATTGCTTTAATTGTTTGCAATTAAATCTTTGCTTGGTCACAGTTCACTGATGACCAAGTGATGCTCTTCTCTTTGCCACAATATCATGAAAATCACATAAATGTGAATGTTGGAAACTGTGTATATATGATTTGTTATGCATGCCTCTTAAAAAAAAAAAAATCTTTGTTCACCTTTTTGTCTCGGTTTTGGTTTTAAATTATTTCTTGCTTGGAATTTTATTTTCAGGAAATTGGAGTTTCTGTCTTTTGTCTGTTAATTTTGAGAGCCTGTATTTTTCTGTGAAGGCCTCAGATTGGTATGAATTTCAGGATTGCTTGCTATAGAAACATGTGCTGCCTGAGGTATTCTGCAATTAGAATTCATCAGATATGCTAAACTTTTTGGCGGGGCACTACTAATAGGAAATCTCCAAAGCAATGTGATAAGAACAGGCTTAGCTTGGTCATGAGGCTACAAACAGCAATGAGGTGACCATAGGGCTTACTTGAAGTGAATTAGCCTAATTTTTGCAGTTTTCTCTTTCATTAGATGCTAGTGGGATGTCATGTAAGTATATTTTTCCATGCCATGTTTCTTTTTGCTCCATTCACACATAGAATGCATATTGGTTAATTGGTAAATTCTCAGTAAAAGCATAATAGCATTTTCAAGCCTTCAGGGATTCTGGAATTGATTTTGAGACTTGCAAAAATTATAAATGTTTGTTTACAGTATCTCTTAGAAGAAAATGTTCTATATAGAACCATAAAAGGTTCTTTCAGGTGCTTCATATATAGAACCTTTTGGGGGCTGCCAATATGGGATCATTTTATGGATTTCGATACAATTTTGTTTTGTTTCATTTTTTATTTTGATAAAATGTTCATAAACATACTTTATCACTAGAAAAAATTAAATAACCTATTAAACATGAAAGTATTATGCAATCATTTCTCCTTTTATAAAACCTTTTTGGCATAAAGTATTCTTTAAAATTGAGCCAAGAACCCTAGGGCTCTATATCTTTTTTTCAAAGAGTGTGACAGCACTTTACTTGAGACTTTAATCTCTGTTTTGCCCAATAAGTAATTTTATGGCAATTCAGCTCTTAATGCAGAACAAACTGATATTTAAAACTAAACCTTGGATTATTTTCTCTTTATAGTAGTCCAAGAACATCGTGTATGCACAGAAACAGCCCTTGGGGTCCCCATCCGAGGAAAAGCACATCTGTCTTATATAAACATACTTTTAAATCTGTGCAGGAATGTAAGATATGAGGTAAAATCAAACTTCAAATGTTCATGGCCATATTCATGGCAATTCCAGTCCACAAAAAAAGAAAGAAAAAACCCAGCAGCAATATAAGCCAAACTTAATATTCCCAAAATATTTGGCTGCATGTGCACTTAAATTAGTTTACAATTAAAAGTGATTTATAAACAAAATGGGATCTTTAAAAAAAAAAATAAATAAATAAATTAAATGCTTACTCAGAACAAAAACAATTCCCAGTCCAATGTGCATATTAATGAATATTCTCTCTGAGGTAATTTTCACTACAATCAAAACTGAGACCCAAGCTGTCACCAGTCATGTTTGTATGGTGTGATGCGAGAAATTTAAAAGAAGCACCAGGTTCAGTGATGCAGATGAGCGGACTGATGTACAGCATTGCCATAGATTGACCAATCAGAGCATCTAGGTTACGTATGTAACCCCAGTTCCTTGAGAAGGGGAATGAGACGCTGCGTCATCAGTCGAAGCTATGGAAATGTTCGTGTGAACCGGTGTCTGAAGCACACGTGAATACACACCAATCTTTATTGGCTATTGTAGTCAGGTGACGTCACAAGAACATTGGCTGACTATAAAAGTGCAACTAAGATGTCATGAGCTTTAAAAGTCTGAAGGAAGACATACAGGCATTCCGGAAGTATGGCAACGCGACACATTGTCTTGTTCCCTTTCTCAGGGAACCAGTGTTACATACATAACCTAGACATTCCCTTTCAAAGTAGAACTCTACACTGCATTGTCAGTTGATGCCATGGAAACAACAATACCCACTGTGCCATACTGAACAAATGCCTGCCCACTGTGCTGTGAATTCCCTATAGTGAACTAAGCCGTAGCCAGAACATTGCCATACAATGCACCTAGTGACCAAGAGCTCTAGTGCCTGTGGTCCGAGGTCCACAGCTCAATACCCTTAATACTTACCTGTATAACTGTCCTGAGCAAGTTAGGGAAGCTGCAGTTCCTGCGTTGCTGTCCCGACTATCCGAATCCTTGGCCTTGCTCTAAGGGGCAACCTCACCAAAGGGAGTTCAAAAATGTTAGCATCCCATCCAAAGGACTGGGGAGAGGGTTCAGGAGAGAGCTATGCTCCCTCAACTGCTGCTCTGTCTAAGGAAAACATCCGCAAAGTGTTTTTGGGAAGTCTGGTCAGAGAGTACTGAGAATGGAGTGCCTAAAGCAGCTTCCACATCCTTTTACTCTCTATCACCAACCATCAGCAAATAAGGGGGTCGACCTGACATCCTACCTAAATGACACACAAATCATGTGTCATTTGGTGTGATAAATCTCACACAAGGCGCAACACATCTCTTAAATCTGCAGTCATAGTTGAATTATTTTCGAATTGCTTCCTGAAGATAAAGAAGCTGATGACGTCTACTCTAGGTGCCCTTTTATAGTCAGCCGGCGTGTCTGTGATGTCACCTGACTGCAGATGCCAAACAAGACTGGCATGTATTCACGTGCTTCAGACACCCGTTCACGCTGAGTGTTCCCATAGCATCGACTGACAAAGCAGAGTAGTTTGTTATTGCTGCAATGTCATGTCATGTCATGTGAGTGACAGGTTGTCCCGCCCTCACGCCAGTAATCACAGAAGAGATGTCACAGCAGGAGGGAAAATAAGTTATTTTGATTAAAGATTATGAGGGCACATGAATTAAAAAATAATAATAATTGTGTGCACGGATAAATCATTTATAACAATAAATGATTTATAGCAATATACCATAAAATATAAGAATTGTCAATTTTGATTTTGTGGTGACTTTAATAGAAACCTCTATTAAACGTTAAACGTTAATCCATTATTGTATGCTAATATTACAATTGTTTGACATTGTTTCAGACCATTCCATGTTAATGACAGGTTTTGTTGGATTCTGAGTTGGATTATGGTTTTTGCTTGAAGTGGAAAGCTTCCACATAGGCTAATGAACATATACACACTCTCTCGGATAAGGATTCAAAGTCCACCAGAGAACAATGATTAGTGCTGGGGATAACACATAACAAGAGTTATGTAATGATTAAGTGTAATCAGATTATGTGTTACTACTAAAGTAACGCATTACTTTCCAATTTATCTGAGTTAAGTTTTCAAATAAGTAACGCAAGTTACTTTGTTTACCCATGTATTGTCTGACAGCTCTCCTGTCCCCACTGTCCCCATGTTGAGAGAAATCAGGTGTGAGGTGCAGAGGTGTTATGTGCACTGTGTAAACATGATGGGTATTATACTGTACTCTACAGGCATGAATTTGCAGAATTTGCATATCCTTCAGCCTGAGGCTTATTCATTCCACTTATGGTGTAAAAAGTATAGATGCACCTATACTAAATTTCTCCAGCCGATCTCCAGTGATATCTGCCAATAACGGTACAGATAGTTTGGGGGTTCTGCTTTTTATACCTTCTTTTAAATGAATGATAATTTCATTATAATTAATAATTAATCATTATATTTTTTATTATTATATTTGAAAGAAATGCAAATAAAAACTTTTTTCTCTCCATTTCATCAACTTGTTTCAGAGTAACTGGTATCAGTTTTAAACATAAACACATTACTCAAATTAATATTAACACACATTCAATTCTGAAGATTAAATTAATATTTCTTAACTTTCTGAATGTTATTAATTCATATAATTACTATTAATATTGAACATCAAACTGGTTTCTTAGCATTTTCTTTACACAAAGTACAAATTCAGTGGATTTTCCCGTCCTCATTTGATTGAGAGGATATATCAGCCCTGACTATCGGCTGTTTTTAAACTACCAGCCGATAGCTGATAGTGTGAAAACTTGCTGCGATTACTGGCCGATATATCGTGCATCTTTTGTAAAAAGGCCTTTACATTTGCCAAAAATTAGATCTAGCAAGGCCAGTCCAAGTGAGGAAAAGTAATGCACAAGAAACGTAATGCATTACTTTCCATAAAAAGTAACTAAGTAACGCAATTTGTTTTAGGAAGTAACGCAATATTGTAATGCTTTACTTTTAAAAGTAACTTTCCCCAACACTGACAGGCACCAGCTAATCTTCATCTCACACCTGATCTTGATTTGTCTAACAGCTGAAACTTAGACTAACTTGATAACACTCAAAACAATCAGTGAAATTAAGGGGCCGTTTACACGACAGCATTTTCAATTAAAAAAAGAGATTTATTTACACTACAACAGCATTTTGGGGGCCTAAAAATGCAAACTGCTGAAAATGGGATTCAAAGTTCACGTTTTTGAAATTATACCGTTATTGTCTCCATGTAAACTACAAAAACACAAATTTGTGAAAAACGGTGACTTCATGCACATGCGTTATTACGTGTCCAGTCTATTAGGCGCCTAATTTTTCTTTACAAAGTTACCTCGCCAATTACTGGCCTCACATGCATAATACAGCATTTTTTATCGTTTTTGCGGAACCGTGTGAATGGGGATCGTTTTGACAATTGTTGTCATGTAAATGTATCCTGGGAATCAGATAAAAATGATTCTGATAGGCAGATAAATGACTGTATATTTCCTTTTTTAACTTCTAATTGAACTGTGCTGAGGAAGTCACAGAGGATATTGTTAGTGCCGTCAATTCAATTACCCCCTCATCATAATTATATATATATAATTATATATATATATATATATATATGAAAGACACATGGTAAGAATAGGCTAATTAATCCAATAATGACAGTATGTGTTGAAATGTGACCTGAATGGATGATGATGTGATAAGAAACTAATGCATCTTGACAGCAGCATTGTTTTTTGTTGTTGTTGTTGTTGTTGGTTTTTTTTTTTTTTTTGGTTTTTTTTTTTTTACGTGATTCACTTGTTAATGAATTTATTCTCTGCTTCAAAAGGAATATAATTTACATAGCTGGTGTTTTTATCTTCTTTATGCAATTCTCTGTTCCTACACGGGACTTAAAAATCTTCTCCTCCTACTCACAATCTGGCCATTCCACTGTGGGATAATTAGCTCCAAATTGTGGACTTTAAAAATGTAGAAATAAATGGGATGAGAATCCTGTGGAGAAACAAGAAGGCATTGTAATGAGGTTAGCTGGGACGTGAATCAGCATTGGCATGCAGAGATCTGTGAATGAATGTCGACGAGAGCCTGTGGTGGTGATGGTGCATATATCAACACCATCATCATTGAAGAGGTCAAAAGATAGTCTTGGCTTCAAAAACAGTTCATAAATAAATAAGCATTTAAAAATAGACTTAAGGCGTGTACATCTAAAAGCAAGGTTGACATTTCAGTATGTCTCCTGACCTGGCATCGCTGATTTGGCAACTTGTTTGTAGTATCTGAAAGTCAGTACAAATGGCAGACCAAAGGGTGAGAGAACAACAAACACCAGTGGGATCAAAGCTAATCCATCAAAGTGTGCTGCCCAAGAAAATTAGTCTGGGACGGAAAGATAACTTCATATTAAGTCTGTTCATTACTCTCTGCCTGCTCAGTCCTTACATAATTGCGAATTCTACCACTCAGTTTTGATTTAAAATGATTCATGTCTCTTTTAATATAGATGTTGTTGTGGTTCATTTAGAATATCTTTGTTTTAATTGATTTATTACATGTTTTTGCAGTAATTCTGGTTGAGATCTAATTAGATTTCCTGAGGCCAAAAAGGTTATGATTTTTTTCATTACTATTATGAGTATGAACAACATTCACTATTATTCACTATTACAGTAATTTTGATTATTATTATTTTAAAATAATATTTTTAATATTCACGTTATCATATTAATGTTAATAATGGCTAGGTGTTAGATGAATTTAATTTAAGGTTGTGTGAATGCATCCTCTTTATTTTTTTTTTTTGTTTGTTTCATGATTCCTTTTCATTCCACTAGAGTGCACTGTTACATCACACACACTGCATATCCTAGTTGTTCTCTGTTCTCCCGAAACTGAATAAAAATTACAGATGTCAGACATTTATTATGCTACAATAAACCATTACATGTTTGCACACAAAGCATAACATTTTCAATTTCAATAACCACACACTGACTCCTGCTGTATAATGAATGCATCATGAGTCACTGAATCATGAAATCAAAGCATTTCACTGCCTGCAGAGGAAAGGCTTGCTCAATACCTCACCATGCCCACAGTGTGTAGAATCAGTTGCAGTTACCAATTCTATTCATTTATTTATTTATTTATTTTTGGTTGAAAAGGCAGTCCTAGAGTGAATATTCGGCACATAATGAAAAAGAGAGAAAATCCAACAGCATTTTACATCTAACAGTCTAACAGTACTGTGATAAATAATTCACTGATTAGAATCAAAAGACAGTGAGAAACTTTTTTGACATGTAAAACAGATCTTGGCATGATATAATAGGGGGAAGAGAAGTTTTGCTCAGTGCGTTAGTGTGTCTGTTTTAGCTGTTCTTAAAATCTGGCCTACCTGCTCAAGATACCAGTAGGCTAGTTAATGTCGGCATGAAACTGAAGTTGTGATAGTCTTCTCGTCCCTATTGTGAAGTATATCAAAGTGAAACGGCTTTTAGAACAAGAAAAAGGGCGTGAGTAGTCTCAGCCTCAGATGCATATGGCACACTTAACTGGTAACACTTCAGGCTTTTTAAAGTCTTCATCTGGTTGGTTGAATTCTACAGGATGTCCGGGAGACGTGTGTGTTGCGTTCTTTAACAGTCCGCCTGGGAACAAATGCCATGACGCCAAACCAGCTTGTGGAAAAGGAAAGCAGCCGTGTTTACAACTGTGACAATGAGCGCTTACCAGGATCAACTAAACAATGGATTTTCAAACATATGTGAAGTTCGCAGCTCCATTGTTGCAGTAAACTTGCACAACGTTCTTGAGCGAATAATTTATTAGATGCATGCCGGTCTGTTATTGTAGGGACATCAACTTTACATTTTCACGTCCATAAACATGACACAGAACAAAACGAACTGTGATTGGTTGCATTACATATCAGTCAAACGTCGTCTTGGGGGGTCCTTGGCAAATAAATGCTGCGAGAAGCTGTGTCTCATTTCGAAGGCTGTGTCCTCCAGAGGTCGCATCCGAAGGTTGCATACGTCATTGAGGCTGTATAATTTGTAAGTAGGACACTCTGAATGCAACCTTCGAAAGCGTCCTTATTTCACAGGAATTCGGAGGATGCATGAGGTGTATCCTTCGCTGCTGCAGATAGCCCACAATTTTTTGTGTCACTGTTAACAACCGTCATTTTTTAGAATTTTTTTTAAAAAATAATGGCCGCGGCAGATGTACATGTACAGTACAAGTGAAGATGTGGTGTTTAAATGTAAGTGGTTTTTTGTTTTAAACTTTGTTCTTCTTAATATCCTCCTCCTTTGTCTCTGTTGTACATACACCACAGCTCCTCAAGCATTACCAAAAATAAAACAAGTGAATACATTTTCTTCTCAAATTACTTTCCAAATTTATAAATAATTTTCATTCATTTAACTGTTGTGAGAGTGCAATGACGCAGCCGTGAACATGTTGGCATAGCAACGTGATACTTCTTGTTTCCTTTCCTGTCGGTTTGTCCTACGAAGGACTTCTAGTTTAATTCTGGTTAAGGACACTCCATATACCGCATCCTTCACAGGATGCGTCCTCAGGAGGATGCAGCCTTCAAAATTAAATGAAATGAGACACAGCTATAGAGTCCAGACCTTCTGCCGTTAGTCTGAAGGTCTGGCTATGCGAGAGATAAGGATCATTGGATTATTGTGGTTTGCTATTGCTGCAATATCATGTGAGTGACAGCTAGGCACGGTCACAAAAAAAACTAGAGTCCTAGAACGGCAGTCCTGAAACTGCAGCATTCCAGTATTTCAGGAGACTTCGGTGCTTCTCAAATGGAAGGCTGCACCCTAATCAGTCACAGTCCTCCTCAGCATTAAATGCTAGAATGAGCATACCGGGGTGTCCTAACTCGGTCCTGGAGGGCCACTGTCCTGCAGAGTTTAGCTCCAACTTGCCTCAACCCACCTGCTTGGAGGTTGCCTAGTAAGACATTCTGGTGTGTTTAATTGGGGTTGGAACTGAACTCTCTAGGAGCAGGATCGGACAGTGCACATGTACGTCATAAATGTTCCCGCCCCCACAGTCAGGCACAAAAATACAAACCCGATTCCAAAAAAGTTGGGACACTGTACAAATTGTGAATAAAAAAGGAATGCAATGATGTGGAAGTTTCAAATTTCAATATTTTATTCAGAATACAACATATCAAATGTTTAAACTGAGAAAATGTATCACTTTAAGGGAAAAATAAGTTGATTTTAAATTTCATGGCATCAACACATCGCAAAAAAAGTTGGGACAAGGCCATGTTTACCATTGTGTGGCATACCCTCTTCTTTTTATAACAGTCAGCAAACGTCTGGGGACTGAGGAGACAAGTTGCTCAAGTTTAGGAATAGGAATGTTGTCCCATTCTTGTCTAATACAGGCTTCTAGTTGCTCAACTGTCTTAGGTCTTTGTCGCATCTTCCTTTTTATGATGCGCCAAATGTTTTCTATGGGTGAAAGATCTGGACTGCAGGCTGGCCATTTCAGTACCCGGATCCTTCTTCTACGCAGCCATGATGTTGTAATTGATGCATTATGTGGTCTGGCATTGTCATGTTGGAAAATGCAAGGTCTTCCCTGAAAGAGACGACGTCTGAATGGGAGCATATGTTGTTCTAGAACTTTGATATACCTTTCAGCATTGATGGTGCCTTTCCAGATGTGGAAGCTGCCCATACCACACACACTCATGCAACAGAGATGCAGGCTTCTAAACTAAGCGCTGATAACAACTTGGGTTGTCCTTGTCCTGTTTAGTCCAGATGACATGGCGTCTCAGTTTTCCAAAAAGAACTTCAAATTTTGATTCGTCTGACCACAGAACAGTTTTCCACTTTGCCACAGTCCATTTTAAATGAGCCTTGGCCCAGAGAAAACACCTGCGTTTCTGGATCATGTTTAGATATGGCTTCTTTTTTGACCTATAGAGTTTTAGCCGGCAACGGCAAATGGCACAGTGGATTGTGTTCACCGACAATGTTTTCTGGAAGTATTCCTGAGCCCATGTTGTGATTTCCATTACAGCAGCATTCCTGTATGTGATGCAGTGCCGTCTAAGGGCCTGAAGATCACTGGCATCCAGTATGGTTTTCCAGCCTTGATCCGTACACACAGAGATTGTTCCAGATTCTCTGAATCTTTGGATGATATTATGCACTGTAGATGATAACTTCAAACTCTTTGCAATTCTTCTCTGAGAAACTCCTTTCTGATATTGCTCCACTATTTTTCTGCCCATCTTGAGAGACACTGCAACTCTGAGAGGCTCTTTTTATACCCAATCATGTTGCCAATTGACCTAATAAGTTGCAAATTGGTCCTCCAGCTGTTCCTTATATGTACATTTAACTTTTCCGGCCTCTTATTGCTACCTGTCCCAACGTTTTTGGAATGTGTAGCTCTCATGAAATCCAAAATGAGCAACTATTTGGCATGACATTTCCAAAATGTCTCACTTTCAACATTTGATATGTTATCTATATTTTATTGTGAATAAAATATAAGTTTATGAGATTTGTAAATTATTGCATTCCTTTTTTATTCACAATTTGTACAGTGTCCCAACTTTTTTGGAATCGGGTTTGTACTATAAAAATATACATTTTTATATAAATATTAATAAATAAATAAATAAAAAAAACTTTGTATCAAAAATCTTTATATTAATTGGCTTTCTATTAATACAATACAGTGAATGACATCTATTTGTTGTCTCCCAGTGGCTTACATTATTGGCAGTTTAGTGATTAATTTACACCAAAACAAAAGATAACATGAATGCCTTCATTTTCGAAAACATTATTTTTGTCTTACATTTCATAATGAACTTTCCATCAGCTCTTTTTCGTGAATTGGAATGTGTGCAAAAGGATTGTGGGTGATTTAAGGACATGAAGGATACACTTGATGCATTCTTCAAAATGAGCTGAAGGACGTGAAACGAAGGCTGCCTTTCAAGGATCCTTCAAATCGAGACAGCCTTTAGGGTGCTGGATGACGTGGCAGCCGAGGTGTACAGTCTAAGCTCAAAGTATAGTTCACCTTTTACGCATACGAGTGCGTGTGATGTGAATTTTGTCATCAGAAGAGTATTTTTGTAACCGCCTGATTGTTGTAACCATATGTACTTGTACGCGCAGGCCGCACGTGTGCATTTAATTATTTAACTATTTAGTTATTTAATTTTGTGCAGTAATTACTTTATCCACAAGGTGGCAACCGTGCCCTGGTGGTGTCGATTCACAAGGTAGTCAAAGAAAAAATGCATAAACAGAACAGACCGGAATGCATGCAAGCTACAGTGACAGTGGAGGCCTACATAGATGAGTGATTGTGCGAAGAGGTTAGAAGGTACCCTACAACTCTAGCATGAAAGAATACAAAGATGTGGTTGTAACTCGTGACGAGAGATTGCTCAAAATTGCGCATGCGTCAAATGAAGTATACTTGAAGTATACTTTCCAAGGCTGTGCATTCGACTGTGTGCATACACTAGTGTACGTGTAAAAAACGAAGTATACCCAGGGCTTTAGGATGGAGCCTTCTGTTTGAGAAGCACCCACAGTATTGGACAGACAGTTTGTTCTGCCCTTGCGCCAGTGAACACGTCATCAGAGAAGAGAAGAAATGTTGCTACAGAAGGAAGGGGAAGTTATTTTGATTAAAGATTATGATGACACATCTTTCATTTTGTCTTGCGGAAAATACACATCAAGATGTGCTCACCCAAACTGTATAAATTAGCCTATATAGTGTGGATATACTCAGATTTTTAGTACACCCTGTCTATGTATTTTCTGTGTTTGTGTAAAAGTGAAAACGGATAACAGGAGGAGGAGGCGGAGGCGACAAAGAGCGATTCATGGCTCCGAGTCAAAGTGCTGAGCCCTCAGGGATGGCATGGCCTCTCACGCCTCTCTGGTGCTGCTTTATCTGCACTCAGCTCGTTCATAAGCCAACATGCTGCAGGGTCACATGGTGCAAATGACGAAACCTGTCTCACATGGTTCACATTAACTTCAGAACTAATATAAGCAGTTACACTGTCTTTTTTGAAAATGTGTTTTAAACATTAAAGTGTTTTAATGTGTAACATACAGCCATCCCACTGCTGCAGAATTGTTACTGCACTAATTGAATGGTTTCATGCAGGTTAAAACACATTTTCATGTCATTTTTAAAGCTTTTGGCAAAATTACAGACACAAAATATAGTTGTTCAGCCCACAGACTTGCCTTGAGGCATTATGTTTTTTCCTACCTGCAAAATAAATACATAGCCTAATTTAGTATGAAACCATGGAATTTTTATAATACCATAATACCATGATATTGCTGACAAATGATTCAAACAAACACTGATTAAGTGGCTGACAGGAAGAATTCTAACCTGGCTGGTTTTATGTTTAAAGTGATTTGTTCAGTAGCAAAGTGCTGCAAGTTGTTCATGTTCATTAAGAACAACAAAAGAGTCACATAACCTGTCATTTAAGGACAATTACATGCTCACTTGTGCAGAATGGGATGAGGGAGCCCCGTGGAGCCGAAGGGACGATGGTCCCAGGTGGAGCCAAAGGTGCAAGGAGCCATGGCGGAGCCGATTGCTCAACAGTCCGAGGTGGAACTGAGGGCTCCGAAGGATGAGGCAGAGCCCGGGTCTCCTCATGCCAGGGCAGAGCGGGGGACCAGAAGCTCCAAGGTGGATCAGGGCTGCATGGCAGGGCTTATGGTGAGGGGCTGAAGAGAGTCAGCGTATACAGAGCCGAGGGAATGGCTGGCATCAGTGGAGTGTGCAGAAGAGGAAGACTGGGTATGGATGAAGGCTCGGTGATGGATAGGACTGGTGGTGATGACGAACTAGGGCTAGACAGGATCAGCGGCGATGAAGGCATCGAAGCTTCTGTGCTGGGCGGGACCAGCGGTGACGATAAAGGCAGAGGTGATGAACTTACATTTGTCCAGGAAGGGACCAGCGGCAGAGAAGGTTTGTGGGTGGGTAGTATGGGGAGCACTACAACAGACTCTCAGTCGATTAGGCTTTCCTCCTCATCTATCACCACCAATATTCCCACAAGCACGGATTTTGCAGCAGGCTCACACACCTGGTCAGCTGGGACCTCAAGTTTAGCTTCTGGGACGGACTTGGCAGCTGGCTCTGGCTCTGTTGTAGGTTTTGGCTCAGACTTGATGTCTGTGGTGGGTAATGGCTGGACCTCTAGGTCTGCGATGGGCTCTGGCTCCATATCCGCAGTGGGCATGGGCATTGGGTCTGGCTCTGGGGCGGTGACAGATGGTAAGTGGGACCAGACACTGGCTGCTGGATTCTCTTCTACTTCACCCTCAGCAAAAGAAGATCTGGTTCTGTTCTGGTATTCTGTCACATGTAGGTTTAGATGATGAAGAGAAATATGAAAAAGGTTCCAAAACAAAGTATTTATTTACAAAACAAACTCAAATAATCCAATATGAGAAGCATGTAACATGTAGCATGTCACAAGACACAAACAATACCAGACAATGAGGAACTGAGAACAGAGAGCATTTATACACAAGATAAACTAAATGTAAAGCAGGTTGTTAAATGTGTGTCCATGGTAACAGATTAATGGCCGGAAACTAGATAAAGTGCAATATATCAAAAATAACAAACTGACAGACTTCAAGCTAATGTGCGTTACTGAGTGGGAGGAGAAATGGTGAGGCAGCCATCCAAAAAATGAATAAAAAAATAAAATAAATAAATAAAAGGGGTAAAGACAGGAACATATCGTCATCCTCAAAAGAAATTGCTCTGGATAAATTAAGCTGCAAGGTTTTATTATATATATACAGTCAAACCAAAATTTATTCTGACAACATTTGAACCTAATTATGTCTGATAACGCTTAAGCAAAACATGGTCAGGTCAAAGTGTCTGAATAATTTTTGTTTCCAAATTATCATTTACTGGTAGTCCACTATGGAAAGAATTTTTGGGAATAATATGTCACAATTTACTTTTAATTTACTTTATTGTAATTAAATTATTTTACAATTTAATTTACTTTATTTTGCTATCCTCACTTAAATAAATGAACTATAGTGTCCTGCACCCACTAGTAAAAATATATATAAAAATGTCTGAATAATTTTTGGTTTGACTGTATATATGTGTGTATACACCTGGTTTCAGCATCTATAACAATGACTCTTTGCCAGGGGACATTTTTTTTTTGTAGCAAATGATAAGCCTACTTGACACAATACTCTCTTTCCTGCTCTCTTCTTCTTCTTTTTATAGCAAAAAAGTTATCTCTGAATCCACTTCAACCCAGATAGGTGTGATGTGACTGGTAGATAGCACTGCTGGCTTCTTGAGTGGATCATAATCATGTTTCCTGAACTGTCACTTAGACAGACCCAGTCACACTACATGTGGATTATCTAAACTCATGAGACATCCTCTTCACTGTAATGTGGCCCATGGTTTGAGATAAAAACCCTTGATGGTAGGAACAGACAGCATGAGGAATCAGTTTATGAGATGGGAGTAGAAGCCTATATACATCGATCCTGTCTAAACCCATTAGCCTTATCAGGAGAAAAGGTCTTAAATTCTCCACTGAGATTGTAAGAAAAAAATTGCCTGAGGATTTAATGAAAATGATAAGAAATAACAGAAAATGTTATACAGTAGAAAGCAAACTACAGGATGCATATACAAATAATGCATAATTGGGAACAGGTTGAGATAATTAAGACAGTCATTACCCCAAATCTGAATAGTACAGTGATTATGACCTCTGGTGTTGAGACAGTAACATTACATCTATGACATTTCACTAATGCTTAGATCTGTACATTAAAAAATCTGGTTAACAGTAGTGTTAGTTTTACCAGAGATGTGTCCGAGGGAAATATGGTTTAAGGTCTGGAATAAGAATAAAGTGGAGCTCTATTAAACATCATACTGGTGAGTCTTCTGCATTTCCACAGACAATCTTGAACATTGAAACTGAAATTAATGCATACATTTAATTGTGTGCATGTGAGTCATAAATCCAGAACAAACCTGCTCATTCATTACATTATGTGTCCATAAAAATGGTATTCATCTATTAAAGCTAAACTGACTCCACAAACAATTCATTGTCTGTTTTGCTAAACGATTACCAACTAATCCAATTACACTAATTCACTCATATAAATACTGCTAAAAGCATTAGTTTATGTTTTATGATTTGCTAAGCTGATATAACAGAGATGTTCTACCAGTTCAGTGAGACTCCCTCCCTATAAAAAAATTCTGTGCAGATGCATAAATCTGTTTGAAATTAAATCAAGAGGCTTGGATGTATGCCAGTGCACGCTATTGCACTGATGGTCTTATTAGACATGTAATTGTTGAGAAGACTATTCTCTTTAAAGCTGTTTCACAATGCCCCGACAAACACCTATTGTGATGTATATCCGAGTGAAACAGCATCATCAGAGAAGAGATGTTGCTATATATATATGGAATTTGTACAAAAGCATTAATTATTTAAAAATTAATCAAAAATGACATGACAAAATGTCATTTAGAATAATCCAATAATCCTTCGTCATTTAGAATAATCCAGATTCATTAACGTTAAAACAAATGTAAGAACAAATTTCTGTAAGAACAGAAACCATTTTCTGCGCATATAACTTTACAAAGTAAATGTCTGTTTCAAACAGGTTTCCCAAACACTCCATCTGCCATCGGTCGGAGAACAGGATAGTCCCGCCTCAGGCTTACTCCACTGGTTACGCTTATGTTGCTAGGCTAGGTTGGGTGGGTAGGGATGCTTCAGAAACAGTTGTGATGTTATGATAAAGCCACAGAGACACAGTGTTTACAATTTTCGAAACAACTTGCAAATGGCTTACTTATAGCTGTCTCTGCCTATTAAGCTGAGACAGGAGAAAATATTTTAACATCAAAAAAATTACACACTTCAGCTCTTACAAACCTTTGCTCTTGGGGTCATCGGGCAGCAATATGAGGTGTGAAAAGTGATGATACAGTAGATGTGAGACTGGATAAATCTCACCCTGTGGCTGATGTAAACTTCATTTCTCTCAGAAGAAAATGCACTGTGCTGTGAAATCATCATCAAGAAATGCACCACTACACCATAATAGGTTTTGAAAGCAATCATTGCCCTTTAGCATTAAACTCAGGTTATCACAGAGGAAGCATAAGGGAGAGAATGCTGACTCGACAGCTTAGAATGAATTAGGGCCCGTTAACTCTGTGGAAATCACTGAACTGAATGTGATCACTTTTCTTTTGCTAATTTAAAGGCTGGGAACAGGCTAAACTGGAATTAACCCAGGAATTAAAATGTTAATGGGCCAAGCTAAAGATAAATCTGCAAAATCTGAAAGTGTTCATTTTCTTAAGGTATAATTCCAAAGGTTTATCAGCAAGTCCTTTACTCTTAAAAATAAAGGTTCCAAAATTTGTTTTTTACAGTAATTTCATAGAAGGACCATTTTTGGTTCCCCAAAGAACATTTCAGTGATCAGTTCTTAAAGGTAGTTCACCCAAAAATGAAAATTTCCTCATGTCTTTCCAAACCCATAAGACTTTCGTTCATCTTTGGAACACAAATGAAGATTATTTTGATGAAATCTGAGAGCTTTCTGTCCCTCCACAGACAGCTACACAACTGACAAAAAGTTCATAAAGAGATTGTCAAACTAATCCATGAATTGAGTAAAAAGCCTAAATTAAATCTGTTCATCATACAGTATAAAGTGATCAAGTCTCTTCAGAAAATTTGGACTAAACCACTCAATTCATGTTGATTAGTTTTATGATCGCTTTATGAACTTTTTAAAGCGTCAAAGTGTCAGTTGCATAGTAATCTATAGGGGGAGAGAAAGCTCTCCAATTTCATCAAAAAGGTCTTCATTTGTGTTCCGAAGATGAAGGAAAGTCTTACAGGCTTGGAACGACATGAGAGTGAATAATTAATGACAGAATTTCCATTTACCATTTTTTTCTTAGTGTGAAGAACATTTTAATAATCTAAAGAACCTTTTCCCACTATAAAGAACCTTAAGTGGTTTGATGGATGTTACAGGTTCTTCATGGAACCATCAATGTCAATAAAGAATCTTTAATTTTAAGAGTGAAATGGGTCAAGTTTTGGCTGGTTAATATGGGCCAGTTAGCCCCTGCATGCTCGTAGATGCTTTAATCACAGTTTTCTCTATTGACAGTTATTCAAAAGCCATGCATTTCAATCAAAATATGACTCACACATATTATATTAAATTATAGTACATGCTTCACCAGCGACAGATCTTTTAGAGGGCTCTTAAAAGCATCAAATTGAATTATGTTTTTTCCCTGTATTCTGCATTTGACATCACAGCTCAAGAAATTTCTTAAACCCCATCAAAAAGCTTGACAGACAGGGAGTGTTAACTTCACTAAAAAAGTGAAGACAAATCCCCTGATTTTTTTGTTTGCTCTTTACAGAGCCTAGGGCCAGTGATTTGGGGCTTTTTTGTTTTTATTATTATTAGCCTATTATGGGTAGTTGTGGTGTGCAATTACTTCAGAATATTCTAGCATATTTGGGCTTTCTATTGCTTGGCCCCGATGGCACAATGAATGGTTTGCTTCGGTGTAGTGTGAAGTAACTCCAGATTATGTTTCTCGGTCTCTCTGTCATGACCTCTGGCAAACTCTACTCTGTTTGAATGAATGGGGCATCTTAGGTGAGCACTGTCTGTGTTTCTTTCAGCATTTCTGCTTGTGGTCAGATGGGCAGGGTAAATAGTTCCTATCCCACGCAACTGCTTGATGCACAGAATGATCCACTCATCCCGAGAGAGAGAGAGAGATAAATATTCAGCGATTTAGGCTAGATGTCACGTGTATCTTCTCCTGTGTTTGCTCTGTGGATTATAATAAAGATTTGTTTTTGTTTACAACTCCATTCATCATGCCCTTCGTACAACCACAGCGTGATGCTAGATGGTTTTAGTTTTATTTGAAACATTGCAATTACTTTTGTAAATCATTGATCAGATCAATGAAATCAAGCCAACTCTTCTCAAATAGATATTTACACTATAGTGTTCAAAAATTGGGGGTCAGTTAGATTTATTTATTTATTTATTTTTAAGAATTAATACATTTATTCAGCAAGGATGCATTAAGAAAATTAATCAAAAGTGAATGCATTTATAATGTTACAAAAGATTTGTATTTCAAATAAGTGCTGTTCTTTTTTTTCCAAATAAACTTTCTATTCATCAAAAACTTTCTGAAAAAATTAGGTTTCCACAAAAAAATGTTAAACAGAACATTTTTTTCAACATTTTTTTTTTTTTTTTTTTTTACATTGATAATAATAAGAAATGTTTCTTAAAAACCAAATCAGCATATTAGCCATATCAGCCTATTCAGCTTTGCCATCACAGGAATGAATTACATTTTTAAATATATTAAACAGAAAACAGTTTTAAATTGTAATAATATTTTACAATATTACTGTTTTACTATATTTTTGATAAATAAATGCAGCCTTGGTGAGCAAAGACTTCTTTCAAAAATGTTTATAATTTAGCTAAAACCATAAGCATGTGTGTGTCTTTTTCTCATTGACAACACATATCTTTATTAATACATGTATTGTGGTGTATATTAGTCCATAAAAGATCATCTGTTAAATGCTGAGGAAAAGGAAATAGTAGAGGAAATGCTTGATTTTTATTGAAGTTACTTGATCATTCTAAAACCATTTTGTTGTAAGCGATAGTAGGGCATCCCCGTTTTGTGGTTTTTAGTTAATAATTGCTGTCACCTAACATCGAGCTTTCCTGTCTTTTACTGTGGGTTGCTTTTATGCTGAGCCATACACATCCCCACCACCCCCTGCTTTTTGAGACATTGTTCCTCCCTGTTTAATGACAGAATGAGGAGAAACATTTCCAAGCATCGATCCTGACAACATATCACATCAATTTCCCTTTTGCAGTGAGTTTGTTGTTGTGAAGTATTTGTGGAACCAGTGTAGCGTTGTATATAAATCGCTTCATAAGCTCATCCCCCCTGGGAACTAGCCAGAGAATGAGGCAGGGCTCGTACATGCTGTCATCGGGCGCTGCGGTGGCAGTGGGCGGCACACAGGGCATTGCTGCCAGTCGACAGCAATGCTGGCACCAGACTCTCCTGAAACCTCCTGCCCTCTCCTGATTAACAGTACTCAGAGGCCCAAGCGAGGGCCCTCACTCTGTCACATCCTTATGTAAGTCCAGAGTGTTTTTCCCTATACATGTCAGAATTGGGCTTGAGGCTTTACCATATGGTGCACTCGCTCTCCGTAGTCTATCCGCTCAGCCACGGGCTTCAGGCTCAAAAACCTCAACCTACACAAAAACTCCTGTCCCCCACAATGAAGGGAACTGCCCTGTGTGGTATGAGCAGACAGACAGCAACAGGGATGTCGCTGACATTTTGTCAAGAGAATGGCACAGCATCGAGTGCATGGCATGGACTCCAGGCTTCCCAAGTAGCTTCCAGGACAAGAGTGGGCGGCACTAGATTGCCTGACAGATTACTTTCAAGCTTCCTGTGAGCTTGAATAAGTGTTATAGGTGTTGACTGAGCAATGTTAGCTGAGTTTTAAACACCATTTCTCTCCCTCCTCTCTTTTACTCTTTTACTCTTTTTCAGGACTCAACAAGTGACAGTAATAATTCACACAGCTGTTGCCTCAGTTTCTTAGACCCCCCCATGTGTCCCATGTGTCTTCACAGGAAATGACATCAGCTCTAGCACAAGCCAAACAATCAGTATATTTTAGGCAATTTAAAATCTGTACTTCATGCCCTTTAACTTTTCTATTCAGCTAAATTATTTAAAAATATCTGTGCAATTCAAGTGCAATCACTGAAACAACAGTAAAACAGTAATTACATGTTTTATAAAATTGTATAAAATGTTAAATAAATTATTCATGCTTACTATAATTAGTTATAATTAGGCACAGGTTCAGCTTAACAGAAGGCATGGCTTCCTACAATTAAAGATTTATCAAACAAAAAGAGGAAATGTCTCAGTGGACTACTTGCAGTCAATTTAAACTAAAAAAAAGCAGTGTGTAGCCTGACATCAGGCAGCAATGCAAGAGGCATTTGAATAAAACATTCATTGTACATGTCTTTTTAGTTACATTTATAAGTTTGAAGTTGACAGTTAGCATCCACTTGACAGCTTGTCTCTCCCCGGAAAGTGCTGCATGAGAGATCTTTTTATTTTGCTTGATTTATCCATGTATATTTTAGCATTTTTTCCACTTTTTCCATATGCTTGCTTGTGTGGTATTTGCTGTCCGGTCACTGCTTAGATCAACAGCTTAAAGAGCATATCAAGCACTATGCACTTTTACACAGGAAAACGTGATAAGATGCAGTTTTTTAATCTATTGCAACCATTTTGAACTGCGAGAGGCATTACATTTTCTTCGTAAGTTGAATAGAGAAGGCGGTCTGGCGGAAAATAGATATTTTACTTTATAACTTGTTAAATATGGATATTTTTCTTACACAAACGCATTGCTTCGCTTCAGAAGGCTTTTATTATGAAAAATTATAGGCCTTATATTATTATTACCGGACCACGAAACAAAGAAAACTCAAGGGAGAGTAATCAACTGAACAGAAACACTGACGATTTATGTGACCTTGCATATTCAAAATACTATGTCCAGATTTTAATTCTTTGTTCTAGATAAGATTGATCAATTTCTTCTGCATGACTGTCACAGTTTCAGTCAGTTTCATGCCATCAGCACCAGGTCCTTCAGTTCCACCCACTCATTTACTATTGCCAGAGTTTTAACCTGCCACACCTTTCACATCCTCATCAGGAACCCTTTATAAGCACACAGCCCACACTCACCTGGTGTCCAGTTTTGTTAGTCTTTGCAAGAGAGTGCACCTTCCCAACTAACTACCTGTAACTACTGACCTTCACCGTCTTCATCTAACCATTGATCCTTTTATCTGCTTATCTTCTGTATGTTCCACCAACCATCCTGCAGTAAAAGACTAGTTAAGTGTGACTGCCAATCGAACTGCTTATGCCCTTTACTTACCTCTAACAATTTCACAATTCTCTGCTCTGTTCTCATGGGATGATACACTAAAGGACATATTTAAATGTCTTGAGTGGGAGTGCTGCGGGAAGCCTTCAGTGCTTGTATTTGCATGAGCGAGCAGAGAACTTTTTGGACAGGAACAGCATAGCGTTTGCCATGCAGTCCTGAAACAATTTTTATTCTGCAGCAATGTGGGAGGATCCTATTTGAATGCATCTTGTGTAATGTTTGATCTGACAGACAACATGCTGATGTGCATATATGCAGTCAATTAGCTTTGGCACCAACGGACTTGCAGGTGTTTGATGAAGATAGATCAGAGTCAACACTGTTTTCAACAAATAAGTTCTGGGATTTTATTTTTAGCTAGTTAACTTACCCTCTCAAAACTTCAACAGCCTACAGCCAAAAGTACAATGATCTGCACACATTTTCAGCTCCGAAATATTCTGTGAAGACATCTATCAGTTTCAAAGGGAAATCTCTTACAATCAGATCTGTGCCTGTTGGCAGTTATATGATGGAGAGCAGCAGTAAGCGGGTTTATTATGAAGACCTGCCAGTTCCGTGGGTGCTGGAACTGGAGCTTACCCCGAAATTTTAGAATCTAGCCTCTAACAACCCGCTAGAAGAAGCGAATGCATTTCTGCACTTGATGCCGCATTATTCCTGAGTGCTACAGCATAATCTCTGTATGATGCAATGTCAAATATTTCTTACTTGCCAGAAGTGGGCGAGCATGTGAAAATAGAATTTCACGCCTGGAAGGAAATAACCCCATGGTCAAAGTGACATGACATATAAAGAAAGCCTTGACAGACAGGGTTTGCCTGCATGTGGAATAAATAGCCTATAGAAAATTAGTATGATGTAAGTATGTGTGCCTATGTGATAATTACATGCCACTGTGATTCAATGTATATTTTTCAAATGTGAGATGTCACTTTCCAAGCCTGTTCCCTCCAATCACCACTGAATCGTCAGTCTATCACTGATAGGTTCTCATTTGAGCACAGCGCATGATATGCCTTGGATGCAACCAGTAGTTTAGACTGACTGCTGTGAAGTAGTTGCGCATCACTGACGGATTCCAGCGCACTGGAAACCGCTTAAAGTCACGTCTTTCTTTTCACAGAACTAAATGGCTCGGACTTACAACCGATACAAAATATGTAGATGAGTGATTCGATATTATTTAAGCGCTTGGGAAATGCAAAGGATTGACCGGCTTTAAATGTAAGTACGCAGTGAGTCATATGTGTTATGATGTAGGCTACGTTTATGCGTTTGAATGAAATATTTTGATGTTTGATAACATACAAAGTCGGGACTGTACGATGGATTTATTATTATCTATAGTTTACTCTTTGAAAAAAGAAAAGAGAATTCGCAATCATGTTTGTTGTTTAAATTACTTGCTTGTTGATTGAATAATAGTGTGAAATTAGTTTTAAACCCGCTTTTTATATTATAGAGGGCAGTTTGTGTTACTGTACAATATGAAATGCGTTTTATAATTAATGTGAATAGTTCCACATGTCGAATGTGTATATTGTGTTTGTATTTATAACGTTGTCCCAATGTGACAGATTTAACCCTTTCGGTCTTGAACAATGTTTCAGGGACACAAAAATATAACCACGAATTATTTTTACAATAAATGCAGGCATAAATGATAATCAATAAAAATCAGTTTATGATAATGTTTTATGATAAAGCTGATTCTAATTAACATCTAATACAGGCACGTTTTAAATATGCCTATAGGCTACGTTTTAGAAAATACTAAAAATAGCCTATATAGGCTACTATATCTAGTCTTTCTACTTTAAAATTTCATATTTATTTAAAATGTTTTACTTGCCATTTCTTTGTGATTGTGAAATTTACTAGCATTTTCTGAGTGAACAAATAAAGTGTACTGGTAAGTTGTAATGTAGTTAAACAAGTTCAATGTCAGTGCTTGAAAACAGTTTTGAATACAAAATAACTTTTGACAGGCATGGTCTGAAGATGATCAAACTCAGATTTTGTGAAGATA
The DNA here is from genome assembly GCA_037101425.1 of Elopichthys bambusa. Classification (NCBI taxonomy): domain Eukaryota; kingdom Metazoa; phylum Chordata; class Actinopteri; order Cypriniformes; family Xenocyprididae; genus Elopichthys; species Elopichthys bambusa. The sequence continues at coordinate 9,644,585 of CM074449.1, forward strand.
GCCTTAAATGTGTCGGAGTATTATAAGTAAAATCAGATCTGTTTCTTGTCTTTTTTCTTACATTTAGACCTACAGTACTGTTCAACACAATGAATATTAAAGTAAAAGATAATCATGATTCATGATTTATGAAATGTCATATTTTTCTGCCCCGTGTCACGGACCACCGTGCTTCATTTCATTACTTTATTGTATTTTATTAAAAAAAAAAAAAAAAAAAAAAAAGACACTATGACACTCATAGATTGACTTAGCATCCAAAAGTGACATTGGGACAGATATTGTGTCTGAGCGGGTTAAAGATGGCATAGATTTAAAGGGTTGGTTCACCCAAAAATGCTTCATAAAATTCAGGTTAAACCACTTGGGTCACATGGATTACTTTTATGATGTCTTTACTACCTTTCTGGGGCTTGAAAGTGGTAGATGCGTAGGCTGTCAATGGAGGGACAGAAATCTTTCAAATTGTATTAAAAAGATCTTCATTTGTGTTTCGTAGAGGAACGAATGTCTTACGGTTCCTGAAATGAAATGAGGGTGAGCAATTAATGACAGAATTTTCATTTTTGGGTGAACTATCCCTATAAGTTAAGGCCCTTGAATTGAGATTATTTTGACATCTTCAAGTAACACAATGGCTTATTGGTGTTTCTTCTGTTGCTATACATTACTATAGACTGTGGCCTGTAAAACTATGAGAAACTGTGCAGATTTCTATCTTGTGATTAGCTGATGGCTTAAAGATAAGCTCCCCATTGGTTTTCAAATCAGCATTTCTAATGTGCCCTGTTAGCTGGTAAATGATCAGTTGGTTTGAAAGCGGTTTATCTTGGGTGCCATGAGATGCCCAGATAATCTCTATCAAAGGCAGGATGATCATTTACCCTGTACACAAACTTTCTCTCTTCCACATCCATATTTTATTATTTACAATATTCTAAGAGGAAAGATGAGACGTTTTCCCTGCTACATCATACACACAAATAAACAGCAAACATTTTTTTTAGGATTTTTAGAAAATTACAAGGCTAAGAAAGACTTTAAAAAATAAAATGCTTCACATTATGCTCCTGTTTTGCTTTCATGATTAATTCAGAAGGTTCTCGTGAGATATTTTTCAGTTTGTCAAAGAACAGTAATTGGACCCTGCCGTTGTGAGATACAGAGCTCAGTCATTCACTGACCTAGATTCTCACTGAGATATCTGCCGTTTGAAGCCAATATAGCAAGTAGGTGTACCAATAAAGAAAAATAGCTGAGGCACTTTGGTTTTTAGATGGATGTAGCTTAACAATGTCAGACCAGCTGTCAAGTCTTCTAATTATACCAGCATATAAAAATTTAGGGTTAGTATGAGTTTTTAAAAAAGAAATGGATGCTTTTATTCAGCAAGGAATTAGTTTTACTGTGTTTTTGATCAAATAAAAGCAGTCTTGGTGAGCATAAGAGACTTTTTACATTTTTAAACCCAAATGTTAGTTTTGGTAGTGTATATTACATGAGAGAGTTAAGAGGGCAGAGCAGTTATCTGTAGCACTGGAGATCCAATAGCCATAACCACCAAACCATTCCCAGCTTCAGGCATTTTGGGTTTCCTGGTAAGGTTGTTAAGTGTACAAGTACAGTGTACCCTTCCCGCAGGGTCTTCCCTATCAAGGTCCAGAACTCATTAAAGATGTCATCTGTCACTCTAAATGAGTGACATCTCAGTCTTAAGACCAGGATCCTTCAAGCAGCCACTGAGTCACAAACCACGTGGGTAGGAATGCTTTCGCACTGAGGAAATTCTGAGTGTGGGATATATATGTGTGGGAAGACTGCGTGTTTCATGTATGCAGGTACAAATAAGCCTGGAGATGTCAAGATTTTCTCCTGGGATGTGTCAACTTCTGATAACTTGTGCTTACAAAAATTAAAGAGCTATAGTTCACATAAAAATAATTCTGTCATCATTTATTCACCCTCATGATGTTCAAAACCTGTATGACTTTCTTTCTTTCTTCTGTGGAACATAAAAGAAGATATTTTAAGTGATTTTCAATTTTGTGGACCCCAGTTTAAAAGAAAATCTATTTTGTACTTCTGTGCAGTGGTACTTATTCTGCTACCTACCTCCATCACAAACTACAATAAAGAGCTGATGAGTATAAAAGAGACAGGAGTGTTAAAATAATAAATAATGAAATTAAAATGTTCTGATCTTAGAGACGGGTTGCTGTATGTGGCGCAATCTGGATTTATTAGCACTGATAGACAGAATGGAACAGTATTACATCTCAGTGTTTGTGTTTTTTTGTTTGTTTTGGTCTGTGTGGGAAAAAAAAACATATTAATCTGGGTCAAGAACAGATTTTTCTTTTTCATGTTAATAATATGACAGTTTTGTATTTGTTTGGCCATGTCTAAATGACAACCACGTCAACATGACAAGATGCCCGCTTTAAATACTTTGTAGCATTATCCATGCAATCCAAATGTATGCATTTGTACATCTTCCTGCAAACTGTGTGTATATGAACACATGCTGCAGGGCAGACGTCTGTTGTCTCAAACTCATCGTCACAGCTGCACACAGATTGCAATGGTGCTGGAAGACTGAGCAAAGAATCACAGACTATTTTTTGCCATCAAGGCTCGAAATAGGCATTGAGAAGATAAAAAGTATCTGTGAAACATAGGGCCACATAAAATCTATTTTACTTACAAGGCTGAAAGGTTCAGAGCCAACTGGAAAGTATTCAAGAATTAGGGGATTGAGAATAATTTTAAAACCTAAATACTACTTATACTGTTGTATCTTGTCATCTTTGCATAGTTGGTGGTCACATAGCTAAAGTGGTTTTACATAATTTCCCAGAAATATGCACAGTATCTATCGAGTTTTATGTCACCATCAGTAAATCTGTTCTCAGAGTGGATTCCAACGTTAAAACATTTTTGAGGGATTATTTAATGTGTTCTGGGATTATATATCTCAGAGTGCTTCTTTTCAATGGTTACATTTACACATAGAGGTCTGAGGTTAATGATTACAGAGGACGTATTAAAGTTTCATTTTCACTTTCACATTTATCTCAACCTTTTTCCATATATATCTTTATATTTCATATCAATTTTTTCTCATAGTATACTGATGATAAACTATTGATAGCAGTTTGAAGCCCTTCTTTTTTTAAGGATATCACCTTACAGCTTCAGTCAAAACTTGAGTAAGGGGTATATTTTCTCACTAAACAGTCTATACACTTAAGGAGGATTGAGAAAACCTGTCCTAATTTTGCCTGGCTCATCAAGCTAAAATGTTGAGCGCTTGTGCTAACTGCGAAATTTGTCAGTAATGCTTAATCTCTATGTACAAATCTGTTGAGTCTCTACATAATCTCTTCATTCTTTGTCTCTCATTTCTCAGTCAGACCCGTAACGCTCAAGCAGCCATGCATTTGTGTAGCTTTGTGGGCTCTTTGCTCCTCCTCCTTTTCATCAGCAGGTAAGAAACTCCTGGTGGCTTATTACAAACTCACTTTTGCTACCCTTATTGTGATATGGCTAGCTGAATATGACTGCGACATACACTGTTTATTGCTTTCATGTTGTTCCCTCTTAATTTATTTAATACTAGAGTGTATAGGATGTGTATTCACTTCAGTAGTAACTTTGTAAAGTCGATAAACACAGCATTTCTCGACCCTCACAGGAAAGCTGAGGCGGAAAACCCATTTTTGTCAACAAGTTCTCCCGGGTGATAAGATTTCAGAGTGACGTCTTTTCCGAAAAGACAAGCCAGTATAATTTAGGTTTTACTCTTTTGGCAGCAAATGAAAGACTATATGCCTTAAGTATCCATTCACACCGGATTATGTGGGCTTGGTGAAAGGTGTAGCTAAAGGAAGGATGGAATTACAGCTAATCCATGTAGACTTTTGGGTAAGCCTGAATGAGACCGTCGGAGTCAATGTACGGGTTATAGATGGAAATACCAGCCCTCGTATCATGTCTCCTCTCTGTTTTGCCTGTTTGAGCTTATCTTTCCATGCAGCAGTACAGTAGCTGCAATGCTAACGCGATTACTGGTTACAGTGTAGAAACAAGACATTGATTTTACTGGAACTGCCATCGCTCAGCCATGTTCAATGAAAGTTCAGGTTGATTCCATTTGATGAGATATGCATCTCATCATCGATGCTGGTATTCTGGCGTGACCTTTGAAATTTGATACGGAAGATGTATAGGACCTGGTCAGGACGATTCTGCAAAAGATCAAAGGGGGACGTTGAAGAAGTGTGCCAACATCAATTCACCTCACCATCTGCTTTTCACCACCCCCTTCCTGTCCTCCTTTCCCCTCCAATCTCCAGTCTCTCTTCCTGGCAAGATGGGAGACTTTAGTGGGTGTACATATAGCTTGGCCTGGAATTCAGCTTCCATCACATAACAGACTAAACCACAACAAGAGCAATACCTCCTTTTTGGGTTCTTAGTTCTTAGCATATGAAGATAAGGATGCGCTATTGAAGGCTTAGTCTCGCAAAGGGCCTTGAAATGTTTTGTTTGTTGAAATCTAATACTACTGGTTTATGAGGTCTGTACAGAACTAAGTATTTAAAGGGGTCACGTCATAAAAAATGTTCTTTGATCTTTTTAGATAAAAGAGCTTGAGGTACTATGAAATCATACTGTAACTTTCAGAACTCAAAACCTACTTACCTGCCAAAAAAAAAAAAAGCATTTATTGAAGCTGCAAAAACAACTTGTTCTGTACTTCTGCAACTTGGAAGGAGTTCATCAACACATTGACGTTTATGGTTACATGTCGATGAAACCTATACTGGGTGATTATATTGGGTGGCTGCTGATATCATGCAAAGAACTAACAGGCTTATCAGTTAACTTTCTAACAACCTAACTAAAAAATCACAAAGAAAGAGAGATTTTTTTTTCTCCAGAGATTTGATAGACCTTTTATAATTGAAAAGACATTATGGATTATTTTAAATAAAGTAGAATTGCATGTTTTTGGGTTTTTTTTAGTTTTTTTATCTGATTTGTTGTAGCATAAAGTGCATAAAATATAATATAATTCTACATTGCATTTTATATTACAAAAATTAAAATGTTTCATATACTGCATACAAATAGTCAACCAAATTCAATCAATATGTCTCTCTCTTTCTCTTTTGAACACCTATGTGTATTTTGGAAATAAACCCATAAAAAATGGAATCTTTCACTGTGCAAATTTGTAAGTGACTATGATAAACAAACCCAAAGTCGCTTATAGTAAGCAGACATGACAACACTGTTAGAAGGTTTAGGATTTGGCAGAGAAAGTGCTGTTTCTCATTTCATATGCTGTTTCATTGTAATAACCATGAAAAACTATAATACGTTTTTTTTTGGCTGAAAAAAAAATGCTAACACTATGAGTGGACCTCAGAGAAAAATATTTATAATGTGACCCTTTAATAAGTCTTTTTAATGAAAACTCCTCATGATTAAAGTTTTATTTTATAGGTCAGTTGCCAGCGATCTATATATAAATATACTGTAGGACTGTTTTGTAGATGAGAGACACAGCTGAATGCTCTATTTTAAAAGCCATATTTAATGCATGAACTTCTCAGTACAGTAAGCAATTTCTTTGACACATACCTCTGGATAAACCAGACCAGATCCAAACCACAGGAGGGGATCACACTGGTGGTATCAAGAGCGCATACAGATTTATGAAAATAATTAGGTCATCATCACTCTGAACTCACTATAAATAAACAAATTTCCTGGTGCATTGCTGGCTTGCTTATTTATTTATTTGGTTGGTTTATTGCTGATCTCTATCTGTTTTCTATCAGTTTGAAAAAATACAAACTTAAATTATTTCTCCTCAAACTTTCTGAGGTTGTTTAATATTTCAGTACTGGACATGGTCTCACAGAAAGAGTTGCGATGTTGGGGCTCATATCTGTATGGCCACTGATGTGTGTAGACGGGGAGATGGAGTTGATACAAGCTTGAGAAACTGTCTCTGTGGACCAAAGCAGAAACAGTTGGGGAGACAGTCCTGCTTGGAGCACTCTTCCTCCATACACAACATGTCAGTCAGCCTAAACACCAGAGACGTGGGCTGGATTTAGCCTCAAGGTTGGTTCCGAGCTAAGTAAGGACATGGGAAAACTAAATAATCCTTAGTCTGTTAAAATTCACATCTGCTTTTGTCTTTGGGAATGGGGACATTTAGAAGAAAAGTCATGTGTAGTTTTATTATTATCACCAAAAACAGTTTAAGAAATTTTTTTAAGTAATGATACTGTATCATCTTGTGGGCCAGCTCCTTAATATCCCAAGATTACATGCCAATTATTATGTTTTTTTAGATGTATTAGTTGTGTTTATTGTAATTTAACGCGTCTCCAAATTTTATATTTAGTTGGTATTTTATATTTAATTTAATTATTTTACATTACTAAAATTAGTTTATATCACTCGGCTGAAAAAGATAATCCTAATCTTAATGCTGTAAAGCAACTTTTAAACATATTTCCACTGGTTGTTTTTTTGTTTTGTTTTGTTTACTTACTATTCACCCTATAATTCAAATTCAAATGCTCTCACTCATCGGTATGTTGTAGATGAGTAATTAACCCATATCATTATGAGTCTGACATGTTCAAAAGAAATGGCTCTTGGTTCAGTGAGACTGTGAGCTGTTATCACAGATCAATGCGAGAGAGAATATGTCCAAACAATCCATTCCAACTGACTCAAGTTAACTTGAAAACACATTCAGTCAGTGTAGCCGAAGGGCTAAGGACTGTAAGGTGCTAGTTGTCACTAAGGAGGTGGAGTTGGTCCGGCTGTGTCGGTTAGAACACCAGATTTATTTGTACAAGCATATGCAGAGGGGGAGCCAGGTTGTAGTGTGTTGTGTTAAACAGTGTTCTCTGTTCACCTATAGGAGATGAACATTAGTACTGGGGCAGAGTGGTATTGTCTTGTGCTTTATGTCCTTAGAAGTATGTCAGCATATACTCGTGTGTGTGTGGTCTGCAACAAACAAAATAAAGATATGTTCTAACAAACAATGCTTCTTATTACAATTCACAACATCAATATGCTCACATTCATAACAACAGCATAAATGGCATTAATAAGCTACTGGCTTCCCCCAAACATCAACACAATGTAACATTTGACAACAAACAGGGCATTATGAAACATTATAAATAGCTTACACTATTACACTTTATGCTACAGTAGATGTGAACTCAAATACTGCTATACTTTACACTAGCATCCATTTTGTATCATCACTCTTTAAACACTCAAAGGAACATAAAGATGATCATATAACTGCTGTCTAACTGCGGCTCGTTCCCGCTGGAGACAGATGATGGCTGATGCAAGATTAAATTGCGTACACACACCACTGTGAAGCACTCCACCGAATGCGCTGTGCTCCGTCAAAATAAAAGTCCCCGCGATCGGGAAGAAAGTGCTCTTGGGCACCAACGGCTTAGCCTTCCATCTTCTACACTCCTTACAGAGATATTGTACATGACGGATCGCCTCTCTCCTGCACAGGATCCAGAAGGTGCGTATTTCCGCATATACCCGTTCAATGCCAGAGATGAGTGTCATAATCCTGTATAAGGAGCTTGGTGGCTGGATGACTAGGATCCAGAATGATCGGGTGTTTGAAAGCAGGGTCAAGAGCCTCAGCCCAGCACAATCTACCGCCAACACGTATGATCACCTCCTTAGGGTCTAACTCCCGGGACAAGATAAGTAGGCAAGTACTATTAGGTACCGGCTTGCCCCCCTTGAGGTGATGCAGCTCTTCTGGGAAACAGTCATGCTGGATTCTCTTGTAGATCATAATTTCCGCTTGCTGATTATCTGAAGCAGTAACAGGGCTGCCCCGTGAAGCTCACACACCATGGCTTCAACCAGATCCTTCCAAGTGTGTTGAGCACCTTGTGGAGAACATGGCCATGCCATGTTAGTCACAATACCGCAGGAGACAGACTTTTTGTACTCAGGAAGCTTAGGGGGTTGAGATGGCCAGCCGTCGGGTCCCTTAAGGAAAAAAGAGGGTCCTTGGCTCCAGCGATTAGGCAAGGCAAGCTCCGCCAAAGTCTTACCCCGTGTGACATCATCAGCGGGTCCACGTAACACCAGGCGCCGGGTTTTGTGAGCTCCTGAATCTTAGCTACACGGGTGCCGACAAATACTTTAAAATGAAATCATAGGCTTTCTGCAACACATCGCTGAATATGTGGATCTGTGTAGAGACAACAGTTTGAACCACATGAGCTGGAACATAAGGTAGGGTTATGCAAGGCAACAGATATGGAGCTTGGCTTCCCGCTCCTGAGGGAGGAGTGGGTCATCCCATTGATGGTGCTTATCCTACGTGCTTTGGACAAGCAATTTGGCTCAGGTGGTTAGGGTAATATGAACCCCAAGGGGTCATACTGTCGAGCCAGAACTTTATACACATTGTGCATAGTCAGTACACCATAATCCAGCGGGCGGCTCTTATAGCCCAAGGTGTCTGATTCCCAATGCCAAGAGTTGATTCCGACAGACCGGTGTCATCATGTGAGAGCCAGCCCTCCATACTGTCCGACCTTGATTCCTTTGGCAGATGTCCGATGACGCTTGGGATGTTGCATGCCCACTGGCGAATCTCGAACCCACCCAAAGCCAAAATTTCCCTGAGTTTGTCAACCAGCCTTGTAGCCTCAGCTGCAGTTGGCAAGCTCTGAAGGCAATTATCGATGTAGAAACAGCATTCTACTGAGTCTCTGACACCATCCTCTGGAACACTGTGATCTCTGACGTGCCGTTGAAAAGAGCAAAGGTGGCACAACAAGGTGAGCAGGTGGTGCCAAAAGGTAGGACTTGCCACTCGAAGGCATCAGGGGCATCCTCCCGCCTCATATCTCTCCACACAAATCTGAGAAGTGGGCGGTCTTCTGGCAGAAGCTGGACTTGTTGAAACATGCTCCTAATATCTCCACTGATTGCTACTGCTTGTTGCCTAAAGCGCAGCAGGACACCAAGAAGTGATGCGCCCAAGGTCGGTCCTGGAAGAAGGGCATCATTCAGATTCAGCCCACGAAACCGGTAGGAACAGTTGAAGACAAGCCGATTCTTCCCATTATGACGAACTAGGTGATGAGGTATGTACCATGATTCACCGGTCATCGAGATCTCATCTGGGCTCAGCTTCTTGACAGCTCCTGAATGTACCAGCTGATGGATTGCTTCACAATAGGCTTCGGCATGTTGAGGGTCCTTTGCCAATCGCTTCTCTGTACTCCTCAAGCTCGGTAGAATGGCCTCTTTGGATGCCTGGAACAAGGGCATATCCTGTTTCCGTAGCAACAGAGTAGCATACCTGAGAATGCCAGCGACCTCTACCCTCCTTGTCTTTGCCTCAAGGAGCTCTATTGCCTCTTTGTCCTGCTTTGATCTCACCACCATCTTGTCACTCTGAAAGGGAGTTTCAGAGTGACAAGAGAAAGGAGTTTTTCAACATTCCTCATCAACTCTGTTGTCTGTCTGTCACTGGTGAGGAGACACTGTGCATGCTGCCCACTGGATGAGGTGAGTAGGCCCCTGGAGCGTCCAACCCAGTCTTGTACGGATAGCTGCTGGTACTCCTGGAGGGCCCAACCTCACTGGCTCGACAGGAGTGAGCAGATGGGGGTGATCTGCCCCTATTAATACAAGTCGCTTGACGTGCTTGAATGGTTCAATAGGGAGGCCTGCCAGATGCTTATATTTAACATCTGCCAGCGGAAATTCGCCCTCAACTCAGGAGGAAGTTTCGTGAGCAGCCGTGCGACGTGTGAGCCGCATATTAGCTCAACTTCTCCATCAGGGCTTAGGGTCAACATGCCCACTAGCGACTGAACATGCAAAGCAAACCTCTCAAAGGCTGCTATGTCTCCCCGCTTTATCTCTGGCGAGTCCATGACATCAGCAATTCTCTTTAAGGCAACATGATGTGGCTGCCCAAACTTCTCATTCAAGGTGGCCATCGTGTCTGAGTATGGCATAGGCGAATTGATGTACAAATCGGCTATAAGGCAAGCCTCCTCCAACCTCAGATGGTCCACGAGAACCTAATATTTAGCTGGAGGTCTCTTAGGGGTTGAAGACGGACGACTTCTAATTGCTGAGCTGGACACAGCACTTTCTCTCATTAGCTGGAGTTCATTCATCAATCTATCTATGATGGTAACCATCTGTATCTCCTCACTCTCCAAAGGTATTGACACTAGTTCAGCAAAGGGCCATGGTGGAGGTGGTAGCCAGTCATCATACTCATCTTCCTTCCTACTGGGTCAGAAAGTCATCCTGTATTGGGTTGTACTGGCCACGGTTCTTGTTGTGCTCTCAGCAGTGTCTTAACTGAGGCTACAGGAGAACATATTTCCCTTTGAATACCCCAAAGCTGTGCATAACCGCTCTGCATGTTCTCTTCGGATCGGCGTGATGATGTGCTCTCTCTCTACGCATCTCATACAGCTCATTTCCGTCTTCTGCATAGGGTGTTGAAGTGTCTGTCCACTCTGCATGTCGGCCAGTTGAATGTGTATCATGGCTGGGAGAGTACTCTTCATCATGCTCACTAATGTTTGAATCCCACTGAACCTGACGAGGGGACCTTGAGACACACGCACTTTAAGCTGGCATCATCATAGCCGCTCCCTCATGGTGAGAGCTCCACCCCTCTAGCCCATGCATATGCTGTAAAAAAAACTTGTGTGAGGTGAGACATGTGTCTGTTGTCTCAATGGACCAACCTCATAGTCCTCAAGATATTGTGTAAATCAGTGTCATTAATGAGACTTTCACACAGTCAGATTCATGAACAAATCGACCAGTCCAATTTGTTAAAGGGTTAGTTCACAACAAAATTAAAATTCTGTTATTAATTACTCACCTTCGTGTCATTCTAAATCCATAAGACTTAAATCGTGTAGCCTGACGCTTCAAAAACTTCATAGACATTGTGAAAGTAATCCATATGAATTGAGTGGTTTAGTCCAAATTTTCTGAAGAGACTCGATCACTTTATATGATGAAAAGATGTAATTTAGGCTTGATCAGTGAACATAAACAAAATCTATGGAGGGACAGAAAGCTCTTAGATTTAATCAAAAAGATCTTCATTTGTGTTCCTAAGATCAACGAAAGTCTTACAGGTTTGGAAAGACATAAGGGTGAGTAATTACTGACAGAATTTTCGTTTTTGGGTGAACTAGCCCCTTAACTGGTTGAACCTGTTCATTAAAAATATTAAATTCAAAAGAACAGTTTGGTTGCTGTTAATTATCTTTTCTCACTGAAATTTGTAGCATTATGGAAGTAAAATCTTTTGCAAATGCTGTTCCATATTCATATCTCATTTCCCATTTGCCATTCTTAACATTTCATATCTCAAGTAAGTCGCTTTGGATAAAAGCATCTGCTAAATGAAAAAATTTAAATGTAGGCTTCATTTTGATGAAGTGATGTTGGCTTTATTTTTATAATGATACATTTGAGAAAAGTGCAAATACAAATGACTGTCATTTTCCCTAATGCACAGTTTTATCTATTAGCACTGACAGCAGCATGACATAGAGTCAAAGCATGTAACAAAAGAATGTGTCAATATGGTGTTAGATGCCTGTAAGGGTATGATGGATGCTTATCAACTGCCACAATTAGCAGAGAAAAGTCTACCCAGCATTCACAGACCAATAACCCAGCATCCCTTCACACATGACTGGACTTCAGCCTGAAGGGGGCAGCAACCAGAAAGTTGTCATTTAACACAAAAAATGTCTAATCATAAATAAAGTTTGGTATACGTTCACGCTTTTTAGTTTAATTCAATTCCGCTTAGAAAAAGTTTAAATAATAGAAAATAGAAAATAGAATCGCTTTGATGATATGGCTATTTCTTATTTGACCTGCATTACTTGTTTTCCGTAAAGACGCCATCCTGATTTTCTGACAAGGATGGTCCATTAAAGCTTAAGTGTGTAATTTCTGTGCCACTGGTGTCACCAAACATAATTACAAAAATAATGACCGTTTGCCATTGGTCAGACTGTCTTATATCCGCACTCCTAAAGTCACGTCATTGTGTCGGGAGGCTCAAACAAACAGCAATGTTTTGCTAACACCACAGCGTTGCACTTCTTCTGGGAGAAACAACCTACAAATGGCTTACTTTTAGTTGTTTCTACATATTAAGCTGAGATAGGAGAAAATATTTTAAGTTTGTAACATCAAAATAGTGCACACTTCAGCTTTATGGGAGGCATGTGGAGACAGACTTCATCTTGTGGAGCATACTTAAAAACAAGTGTTCTGAAATGCTAGTTGTACTTACCAGTGAAAATAGCTATACATCATGTAGAAAGCAAGAGCCTTTGTTCTGCCAAGTGTGCAGTGATGCAGAATGTGAACAAATGTGTCTGAGAGGTGAGGAATGTTTTGAACAATCTTCCATGTTGTGTTTATAAGGGCTAATATAAAGGCATTGACCTGCATGGTTGACTTCTTCTTTTTTTTTTTTTTTTTTTTAGATTTTAGTAACAGTTAAATGAGAGTAATAATAGAGACATCATGTCAGTGACCTGAAGCTCTCCGTCTGTCTTCCAAACTCTTTCTGTGTCTCTCTCACTCTCTCTCTCACCATCTGTCTCACTTCCTCTCTTTTGATCTTTCCCAGTCGTTCTCTGTCTTTCTCCTTCATATAAGTGTGTGCACTTTAGCATGCATAATTCTGTACATCATATGTTTTTTTTTTGGTTTTGTTTTGTTTTTTGTTTGTTTTGTTTCTTAATTAGACAATGTTTAAATTTGTGGTCCAAAAGTCTGATTTTTTTATTTTTTCAAAAGTTTGGGTTCAGTCATATAATTTAATGTTTTTGAATGAAAACTCTTATGCTCACCAAGCCTGCATATATTTGGTCAAAAATACAGTAAAAACAGTGAAACTGTGAAATACCATTACAATACAATGAAAAAACTTTTTCCATTTTAATATACTTTAAAATGTAATTTTCAGCAGTCATTACTCCAGTCTTCAGTGTGACATAATCCTTCAGAAATGATTCTTATATCATGATTTGGTGCTCAAGAAATATTTTCTTATTATCATCAATGTTGAAAACATTTGTGCTGCTTTATATTTTTGTGGAAACCGTGATAAATGAGAGTGTGTATGTGAAGTTTTAGCTCAAAATACCCCACAAATAATTTTTTACAGCATGTTAAATTTGTCACTTTTTGAGGATGAGCAAAAATGCCCAGTTTTTGTGTGTGTCCCTTTAAATGCAAATGAGCTGCTGCTCCTAAGCAGAGGGCGGGGTTTCAAGAGCTCATGTTAGCACATAGTGATTACCTCACAAAGACTCACTGAAAATGTCAGAAACTTTTCGGCCTTTTATGTTCAAACTGAAGTAGGACAATGATGGAGAGACTCAAGAAGAAGTGACAACATGTAGAATGCAACAGGAAGTTAGTTGCTTAAAGGGTTAGTTCACCCAAAAATGAAAATAATGTCATTTATTACTCACCCTCATGCCGTTCCACACCTGTAAGACCTTCGTTCATCTTCAGAACACAAATTAAGATATTTTTGTTGAAATCCGATGGCTTAGTGAGGCCTGCATAGGAGCAATGACATCTCCTTTCTCAAGATCTATTAATGTACTAAAAACATATTTAAATCAGTTCATGTGAGTACATTGGTTTTAATATTAATATTATAAAGCGACGAGAATATTTTTGGTGTGCCAAAAAAACAAAACAACGACTTATATAGTGATGGCTGATTTCAAAACACTGCTTCATGAAGCTTCGGAGCGTTATGAATCTTTTGTGTTGAATCATGATTTGGATCGCATATCAAACCGCCAAACTGCCTGACTTTGACACTCCGAACCGCTGATTCGACACAAAAGATTCATAAAGCTCCGAAGCTTCATGAAGCAGTGTTTTGAAATCAGCCATCACTATATAAGTCATTATTTTGTTTTTTTGGCACACAAAAATATTCTCATCGCTTTATAATATTAATATTGAACCACTGTACTCACATGAACTGATTTAAATATGTTTTTAGTGGATCTTAAGAGAGGAAATGTAATTTCTGGTTATGCAGGCTTCACTGAGCCATCGGATTTCAACAAAAAATATCTTATTTTGCGTTCCGAAGATTAACGAAGATCTTACAGGTGTGGAACGGCATGAGGGTGAGTAATAAATGACTGAATTTTTGGGTGAACTAACCCTTTAATTTATGTAGCTGATGTGGGATATCTTAAAGTCATTGATTAGCATATTCTGTCATGATAATGTGGGAACTGTTGTAATATGCCTACAGAGCCAGAGAATATATGCTGCATGAAGATAGAACAGGTATAGTTTAGTTTAATTACGATTATAACTTATGTTGTCATCTTGCTTTTATGACATGCTATTGCATTTGTGTTATGTACTGTATTGCAATAACATGGCCTCACCCCTTTGTTGAGATGGTCCTCACTGCAGAACATGAGATCCAGAGGGCCAGGTTGGATCCAACTTTACATATCCCTAAACCTACCCATCTCCGCCCCCTGGATCTTGTGTGTTCTGCAGTGAGGGGCTACTGCCTTTGTTGCGTGTTCTTGGGGGCAGGGTTTATGTAAATTTTAGGGTTAGTGATGTCACCAACCCGGGAAGAAGCTTGTTGTAGTCCCTACCAGCCCTTTGTTGTAGTCCTTAAACAGAGAATTCTTTAAAAGACAATATCTCGCTTTGCTTTGAACTTTGAGCGTCCTAACTTTGCAGATGTTGTTTGTACTCTAACAGAAACATTACACACTAACTAAAGTTAAAAAAGTGAAATCATAACGAACCACCCCTTTAAACGGTAATGTATATTGTGTGTTAAAATTAAAATTAACAAAAATTTCAGAATGTCTTATTATTTGATATGTCCATCTTTTGCTTTAATGACAGCTGCACTTGACTGATTATCACATGATGATCATGTGATCCAGTATGTTGAAAATGATCCAAAGAGCACCTTGAGCTTCAGTGAAAACAAAAACATTTGAATAGTCTATCAGTATAAAGAAGTCACATGATCAATATCACAAATTTACTTTGATTAGTGACCAAAGATTACAGATGCAGAATCTTAAACATTTCCTATTCATTTTAAATCAAAATGTTTCATTGTTCTAATTGTTTTGAAAATCCCTAAACCTCAACTAGATTTTGAATGCCAGATTTTCAATTTGGTCTCAAACTTTTGGATCTCATTGTATGTATTTATAGCAGAAGAAGAAGAAGAATATTGGATAGGGGGCGATGTCTGAGAGCACAAGGGACGGAAGAGATTTGCTGCATTGAGAAGCAGTACAAATCCATGTATACTTCTGTCCCCCTACTGTGCTTGGCCCACAGTACTTGTTTCTCTCCATTCTAGAATATTTATGAGTATATAGTGTAGTGTCAACCATGCAGGTTTTTTTCTTCAGACATCTCTTGAAGTATTTTCTGCATGTGCTGCTGCGCTCTGTGGGGTTGTTACCCTGAATCAGAAAAATATCTGAAGTTCATGGGTCCTTTACACTGTAGAAACAGAGACTTCGCTCTGCAGGAAAGAACACAGTCGCTTCTGCCATCACTGAGGAAGTTCAAATCGCACGTGCTGCATTGCAGTCAGCAGCAGTGCTTTAATGAGAGAAAAGATGAAACCTAAAAATACACAGTATTTTCAAATCTAGGTCATATGTTATTGCCAATTACGTCCACATGATCAAAACATGCCTTGACTTGGTGGAAATAACATTGCTTTTCTGTTTTTCTGCATTGACTTGTGGGGTAGCGCAGTGCTTAATGTGTGTGTATTTCTGTGTGTTTTGTGTTCTGCTGCTTTTACAGGATCATGGATGGCTCCGTCGCCAGCACGGAGGAGATTTTGCCTCCCACCATTCAGAAACTGATGAAGGGATACAACAAATACCTTAGGCCATTCTTTGGCAGTACGATGAACAAAGCTTTTACATTTACACATGCATAAGTGGATTTTTATCTTCTCTTAAAGTCCTATCATCATCAACAACTGCAATTAAAACAAATTTAAATTCAGCGGAAACGCTCCAGGCTTGAGTTGATGCAGTCCACTCTTGTAACGCATGTAAATTAAGAACCCTTTTCTACTGTCTTTCTCTGTTAGCATTGTCGTCACTCTGTAGTTAATGCAGTACATGTTTTTTTTTTTTTTTGTTTGTTTGTTTTTTGTTTTTTTCTTCAGATGGCCCTGTTACTGTAGGCATGAGTTTGGATATCGCCAGCATAGACACCATATCAGAAATCAACATGGTATGATACTCTAACAAACCACAAACATCCAAATATTATATCTAAATATTATCTAAATATTATATCTAAGACAAATACAAAGTTCTGTCGTGAAACTCTAGATGGCGCAGGCCGAACCACATATTCAAACTTCGAAGCTTCATGAAGCAGTGTTTTGAAATCGCCCATCACTAGATATTTTTGAATAAAGTCATTATTTTGTTTTTTTGGCACACAAAAAAAATTCTCGTCGCTTCATAGCATTAAGGTTGAACCACTGTAGTCACATGAACTGTTTTAAATACGTCTTTAGTAGATTTCTGGGCATTGAAAGTGTTAATTGTCTTGCTGGCAATGCAGGCCTCACTGAGCCATCGGATTTTATGAAAAATACCTTAATTTGTGTTCCAAAGATAAACGAAGGTCTTACAGGTTTGGAACAACATGAGGGTGAGTAATTAATGACAGAATTTTCATTAACCCTTTAACTCATGCTGCTTGCATTCACATTGTTCTCTTTAGGGGACAGCTGATTGATTCCTGCTGTATCAGTAACCAATAAGCTTACTGCTCAACTTACAGCAGCGCGCTTTCAGAAACCCTCCACCTTCCGCAGCTCCACCTGTATAGATCTGCTATGCTAATTCATGTATGCTATTGTACAGCAGCAGCATATCTTGCTCACAGCAGCATGTTGTGTATGTATTGACAGTAGCAAGTCCTGTACTTGCTCTGCAGCAGCAGCGTAGCAGATCTCTTCCGCCAAGACAAACATATCGACATTGTCTTATCCATTACAATGTCAAACACTCTAAGGGTGCTTTCACATTAGCACTTTTGGTGTGCACCCGGGTTCGATTGACGTCACAGTTCGGTACGTTTGGATGATGTGAACACTGTCTTCCGAATTCGGGTGCGCACCTGCAGAGTCCACTTAAAAAGGGTGGTCTGGGGTGCAGTTCAAGTGAACTCCGGTACGGTTCGCTTCTGATATGACGTACCAAATTGCGGAAGTGAACCGCTATTAATGCCGTATTATTTGATAAAAATGTGTGTTTGTGTGTGTTTCACTCACTTTCCAGACGAGCATGACTGACGTGCTGCAAGCAGAGAGGTGTAGTGTAGCCTTTCTCATTTCTGCTCGCCTTCAGCGTTTTACATTCGCGGCAGATAGAGGCAAGTGCCGTTATGAACAAAACCAACAGTTCAAAAACAAAAATATAAAAGTGAGGAGAGGAACGTTATGCATTTTGCCGCCTCATGCACCATCGTTACTAAGCAGTGGAGTAAACAGCTGCTGGTTTGAGGACGCAAACGAACCGCGGTTCGGACCCAAATAATATAATGTGAACACAGTCCAGTGGGGGCAGAGAGAGCAATCGAACTCGGGTTCAGTCCAGGCAGTCGAACCAAGTGTGAAAGCACCATGAGAGTTGTCATGACAGAACTCAAAATTATATTATATTGTAAACTAATATTATAAACATTTGTCTGTAAATGTTTTCTTCAAAGAATATGCAACTAATATAAAAGCATATAGGGTCAATAACAAACAAACAAATAAATAAATAATTAAATAATTTTAGGTGATGAAAAGGAGGGAAACTTGTTCATAATGCAAGTGGAAGTTCATATATTTTAAAAATGCATATAACATTTTGGGGAAAATACAACATGCATATATGTCTTTTTTTTTATTAACACTAATTTTTAAATAAAATATCAAAACTTGATTTCTGGTAAAACAAGTAAAAGTCATTCTCTGTATGAGCTGCATTTTAATGTAGTTTTTTTTTTTTTTTTTAATCTCAATAGATCTAGAAAAAAAAAAAGAGTCACATCTTTGGCCCATATTTCAAAGAGCCACTTTGATCTTTGGACAGAGTTGTATAAGAGCTGAGTGTATGATGTAAATCTAAGCTTGTGGTGCACATAACTGAATTAAGAATCTCTGTTCAACCTCTCCAGGATTACACCGCCACCATCTTTCTTCGTCAGCGCTGGACAGATGAACGCTTGTGTTTTGATGGCAATAAGAGCTTGAGTCTGGATGGGAGACTGGTAGAACTCCTTTGGGTCCCTGATACGTTCATTGTGGATTCCAAGAAGTCCTTCCTGCACGACATCACTGTCGAAAACAGACTGATCCGGATATTCCCCAATGGAACTGTGCTGTATGCCCTGAGGTAGTGAGGTGTCATTCACAGGACCTGTTCTTAAGTCAGATGCTATTGGGGTCTTATGATTGTTATGGAACAGGTTTACTGTTGAAGGACTGACTGGAGGGTCAATAGAGGGATGGGGCATGAGAGGACAACTAGAAAGAGGTAGGGATAAATATGGGCCAGTTGAATAGTTCACAATAGTGGAAAATAGGGTAAGAATAGAGGCGGTGGCAGGGGACGCAGAGCCTGTGTACAGATGGGCAGCTGGCATCAAAAATTAAGCTTGAAAGTAGCATCTACAAACAGTGAGCTGATTTACAGTGTTATATAAGCAACAACATTCTCTTATGTATGTCACTCTCTTTTTTTACCTCTCTGTTTCTCTAGAATTACCACCACAGTGGCCTGCAGTATGGATCTAACCAAATATCCCATGGACAGGCAGACGTGCATGCTTCAACTTGAAAGCTGTAGGCCTCAAATAATTCTCTGTTTCTCTTGAAACCATAGCCAGATTTGAGATAATTTACAACTCAGTGGGTTTTGTTCACTAGTAATTGTGTACGTGTTCACAATATACAACGCTTATATATGCCTACTTCACATGACTGCATTTTTATGCAGAACCATACCAGATGATTGCACCATATTTTAATGCATCATTTTTGTTATTCTGAAATGAGAAAGAGTCATTGTAGGGTTGGGTATATATTACATTTATATTTTTACATTAATATATATTTAGAATTCGTACACATTTTATATATAAATAATGATTATTATGTATCAGCAGCCATTATGAATGGTCACTTATGCTCACCATGACTGCATTTATTTAATCAAAAAATAAATGTACAATTATTATTACATTTTTAATTACATTTTTGATATTTTAATATATTTTAAATTGTAATTTATTCCTGTGATGGCAAAGCTGAATTTTCAGCATCATGACTGCATCAGTCTTCAGCTTCACATGATCCTTCAGAAATCATTCTAATATACGGTTTTGGTGCTCAAGAAACATTTATTCTTATTATTTTTGAAAATGGTTGTACTGCTTAATATTTTTTTGGAAACTGTGATCCTTTTTTTTTTGGACTCTGATGAATATAAAGTTGCAAAGAACAGTATTTATTTAAAATAGAAATCATACATTCATAACATATGTAACATATGTTATGAATATGTTCATATTCATATTCCCCCCCCCCCCCCGCCCCCCCCCCCATACACACACACACACATGTTGGGTTTCCATGTTTGTATGAGGACTTTTCATAGACATAATGATTTTTATAATGTACAAACTGTATATTCTTTCACATAACACTAACCCTATACCCCTAAACCCACCCCATCACAGAAAACTTTCTGCATTTTCAAAAAACATCATTCTGCATGATTTATAAGCTCTTTCCTCATGGGGACCAAACAAATATCTCCATATAGTCAAACCGGGTATATCTATCCTTGTGGAAACATTTGATCCCTATAATGTAGGGTTTACCAGGACACACACACACACACATACATGTGTACGCAGTTAGTGAATGAGACCCAATTAGTGAATTTTCAGTGTTCTGTTCCCTGTTGAAAAAAACAGCATATGCTGGTTAGGTATGTTTTGAAGCATGCAGCTGGTTTGAGCTGGTTTATGCTGGTCCTTAGGTGGTCATGAGCAGGTCAAGTGCTGGCCCTATGCTGGTCGTAAGTAACTAGCCTGCTCCAGCTCAGGACCCAGCTTAAACTAGCTTATGACCAACTAATGACCAGCATAAACCAGCTCAAACTAGCTGCATGCTTCAAACATACCTAACCAGCATATGCTGTTTTTTCAACAGGGGTGTTATGTGCTGACCTTACAGTGCTTCTAGTTTTGTTCTTAATCAGCATTACATAGTGCTTGTGATTTGGTACACTGCTGTGAGGCAGGCATACGCGTGTCTAACCCTTTAAGATACCAGCATGTTTCAAGCCTTTTTAAATTTAAAACACTTGTGAAATATTCATTTCATATTGATAGATGCTCCAGGTGTACACACCATGAATGTCCCTTAAGTTGTAAAAAATTAATCTGCATACAGGATCTTCCATATGCTCACTCACCCAAGACTGCTGTGTGAGGGTTTGGCATGTATATATTTTCAAGGGGTTTACTTTATGTTCCATATGAGACACATCAGCCAGTTTTTAATACTATGCTTGCTGCATTGATTTAACCAAACATTTATGTAAACCAAACATTTAGGTCCAGGGTTACTCAAACAATATGTGACAGGAGATAAATGAGCCAAACCATCACCAAACCAAAAGCATAAACCAGCCTGGACAGGCATGTAAATTCATGGTTGTTCACACTAATATTTTCAGCAGGACATATGAGTCTTTAAAGTCTAAAGTTTCGTTAGACTTTTCTTCCCTATTGTGACGTGTATCAGAGTAAAACGGCATTATGAACAAGAAAAAATGTAGGGCGTTGCTTGATTTTGTCCCATCTGGAATTGATTGGATTATTAAATCGTTGTGGTTTGCTATTGCTGATGTGAGTTTTTTTGATTAAAGTTTACGAGGGCACATGCATTTTTTAAGTAAAGATGTGCACAGATTAATAATCCATAATAAATACTGCAATATTCCATAAAAAACTGTCAATTTAGATTTCATGGTGACTTTAAATTAGCAACACAAGTTAGGCTTATAAAAACAGTGTGACAGCCTATAGAGTTTATTTACTCTTCACAGATCAGTATGCTTCTTTTTTTTATGAAATTAAGTACTGGGTGGAATCAGGGCAACATAGTTCACAATGTTTTATGCTTTAATAAAAAAAGTTTTATTTTTATTTTTATGAGAACACTCTTTTGCACACTAAACTTTGCATGACAGTGCCATCTTGAGGTGTAGATTATGTATTACAACAGAATACACAGTGATGCATAAACAGAATATACCTTATATACTGTATATAGTAATTACAATTTGTTTAAAAGTTTTAATATATTTTATGTTTGTGCTTTTAGATATGGATATTTACTATCCCTAATTAGGCTTATTATTTAGCATTTTAGGCGAGTCAGACAACTGTTTGAAAATTCCTTAGGGAACCTATGGTAAATTAGCATTTCAGGTTGGCCTACAAATGACTGAACAGCTCTGTTGAAAATTATTGAATTTATGGTAATGCCTGTATTATAGCATAGTGCTCTAGCAGCGCTGCATATAAAATCAGGGGTAAGCGAATGCTTACTTACTGCTCTGTAAGTGTAATTTGGTGGAAATCTAGTAGCTCTCAGCACTGGAATTACTTATTGTGTAGTGATAACTGGCTCTTCAATTTATATTATGTTCTCCTCAGGGGGATATAACGTGAAAGATGTTGTTTTCTATTGGACACGGGGAAACCAATCAGTTAGCGGCCTTGATAATTTACAGCTGGCTCAGTACACCCTTGAGGATCACTACACCTCTGAATCTGAAGCTGTTTACGAGACTGGTATGTACACACACACACACACACACAGATATTTTGAAGATTTTACATGCTGTATTGATGTTTTTACTTTCTCTTTTATGTAATAATAACGTAACAGGTAACTACCCAAAGTTGATCTTCCACTTCAAACTCAAGCGGAGCATCTTATATTTCATTTTGGAGACATATGTTCCTTCTAGTGCTCTGGTGGTCCTGTCCTGGGTCTCATTTTGGATCAGTCAGTCTTCAGTTCCAGCTCGCATCTGCATAGGTAGGAATGTAAAGCAGTCATTACCAAATTAACAAATGAGCATCAAACATCAACACCTCTTAGTATTCAGCAACTTATATGATTGACACAAAATGAATGAATGACACCTAATGAATGACACAAATGTCAACAGAGGTCCTTTACCATCTTTACCATCACAGGAATAAATTACATTTTAAAATATATTCAAATAGAAAACAGTTATTTTAAATTGTAATAATATTTCACAATATTACTGTTTTTACTGAATATTTGATGGAATAAATGCAGCCTTGGTGAGCATAAGAAACTTCTTTCAAAAACATTTAAAAACCTTACTGACCTCAAACTTCTGAATGGAAATGTATACAAGTCCTCAAAGTACAGACTGAAAGAGTGGAAAATGGTCATTTAAATTAAATTCCAGCTATATTATCTAAATTTGAACACATTCTGACTGGGACTGACAGGAACATGTATAGTTCTAATTAAAAATCAAAGGTGGTAAAGTATTATCTTTAGTTAGTGTTGTTGATATTGTTTTGCTGTACTTGTTTCATTTGTTGTGTTCTCACTGGTGGACACCTTGCTCGTTTCAAATAAGTTTTCTCTTTGCTGATGTGACTGCTTAATAAAAGAACAAATTTTGTTCTTATATTAATAGTTTCAGATCACATAATCCATTACTCTAACGACATAGCTAATGCAGTTGAACTAGATTTGCTTTTTCACTGAAACAACTTATGCAACACTCTCATCTAATAATAGATTGTTTTTGACCTAACAACAGACTCTCTTCATCACCACAATAACCACCTTCTGAATCTCCATTATTCAGTAACATTAAGTGTTAACAGGTCTGTGTTTCTTCCCCAAAAACCATAAAATAACAGTAACTTTCCAATATAATCCAAACATAAACATCCATTCACACCATGGCTTTTGTAGCATTTAGCCAAATTAAATAAAAAATGTTTAGTGAAAATTAAAGTATTCGAATGGTAAATCTGAATTAATGCTGCATTCACACCATGTTGTAATTACCATGATTTCGAGATGCCAACATGTGACGTTCTACTCTGAGCTATCAACTATCACTATCAACACCTAAATTAATCTGCAGCGATTGGGTGGTACAGCGTTTACGTGGTACACGTGGTGTGAGCTCTCAGATAATTCGGGAAATGTGCTCGGACACAGCCATCCAGACAGGACCTTAGGTCCTCTAGGATGGCAAAGAAAAAGTCCTTACTGTCGTGGGCCCTGGCCACCAAGGGCGACAACATGACAACATCATGTGCCTGACCTTCCTCTGAGCCCTCGGCAGGCATCTCTACTTACCCTGCCACTAACAGTGTTTGGGGGTGGAGGCGCCCAACGGGCCATTCACTCATCTTCACTCACGAGCAGTCTTTCCATTCAGCCTGCTCGGTTGGTCCCTGCCAGTTCCATCGAAAAATGTATCCCTCTGTCAGACTTTCTGGCAGCTTGGCAGCTACTGTTGCCAAGTGGGTACTGAATACTGTAAGAAAAGGTTACATTTTTACAGGTTACAGTTCAATGGAATGTTAGCAACAGTGGTATGTTTAAAAATGAGAAAAAGTATTTTTCAATCAGGAACTACAGTCTCTCCTGGCAAAAAAAGGACCATAGAGACCCCTCCCAGAGAGAGATTCAGGGTTCTATACAGCTGGGACTTTACTGTACCCAAAAAGGACAGGGGTTATGTTCAGTTTTAGATCTAAGGGATCTGAACTGTACTCTTGGACATGACAGTTCAAGATGCTAACCCTCTAACTAATCATGTCACAAATTCAATCCGCAGATTGGTTTGTGATGATAGATCTAAAAGACGCCTATTTTCACATCAAGATCAGCAGCCAAAATCATTCTGTTAGGCCTTCTTTACAGAAGACTGTTCCAGTTCTGGCTCAAAAGTAGAGGTTTTAATCCTCTGAACCATCTCTCCAGGGTCGTAAAGGTCATGCGCCATGGGCTACATGCTCTAAGGCTTTAGGAGGCATGGTTCCTGAACAAGGACCAGGCTCTCGGGGCCTCTTGACTTTAACAACAGACACGGTATGGTATGGGGTGCGGTTCTCGATGCCCGCCCAGCCAGTGGTTGTTGGGGGGACTTTCATCATGTTTGGCAAATAAATTGTCTAGACTGCATTCGCACCCCCTTTCCAGGCAGGTGCAGCAGATCCTGCTCTGGGCAGAAGAGAAATTCAAGTCGCTAAAAGCAATGTACATTCCGGGGCGTGCAAACTAGGGGGCAGACATCCTGTCAAGTAAGGGGCTGAGGCCTGAGGAAAGGTGACTCCATCCACAAGTAGTGGAGTCCATATGGCGGAGGTATGTCAAAGCAAAAGTAGACTTGTTCGCCTCCGAGGAGACAACCTAGTGTCCTCTCTGGTTTGCCCTCACACCTCCAGCTCCTCTGGGGCTGGATGCCATAGTAAAGACGTGGCTGAGGCTGCATCTGTACACTTTTCCTCCGATCACTCTGCTCCCGTGGGTTCTAGCAAGGGTTTGCCAGGACCGAGTGCACCTTCACCTAGTGGCTCCATTCCTAGTGGCTCCATTTGGAATTTATATCTATCCTTGACAATATTCCATGAGAGATTCTAGTTCAGACAGATCTTCTGTCTCAAGTGCAAGGGATGATTTACCATCCCAAGCTGGTGATTTGGTAACTTTAAGTCTGGCCCCTTAGGGGCCCCAGCTCATAGATTCCAGTCTCTCAACCAAGGTTGTTGAGACAATTTTGATTTCTATGCCCTGTTTACACCTGGTATTAAAACGTGTTTTGGTCTACTGGATCACAAGTACATGAGAGAGACACATTCCTTTTTACACCTGGTACTTTAATCTGTCTATTTTGTCCACTTTCTACCACTTCTGTCCTTTGAGGGGAGGGTCTATTACATATGAACGCAACTGGAGACGACGGAAAAACATACAGAGAGCATCAGCTTTCGGTTCTACTCTGGTAGCCACAAGACCACGGCAAACACGGTGAGTGCGCGTTAGAAATCAGGAATGGTGAGAGAACATTGTGCTTGGTATGTTTTTTGTCTTCAAACCAAACATGGATCTTCAGCCAACAAAGTTTAAATCCTGTCTGGCTACTGTCCCTCCTATAATGTTTACACATTAGGTCAGTAGGTGAGAGTAGGCGGTCTTTTGTGGTTGTTCAAATGCATTCAACCACATTAGCGTCTACTCTACGAAAGCAATCCAGTCAGATGCGTTTTCGACTACCTCTGGAAGTGGTCGAAAGTGGACAAGCTCAAAATGTTTTAAACCCCATTTACACCTGCGTTTAGTGTCACCCTATTGTGATCTAATTGACAAAAATGGATCATAATACCAGGTGTAAACAGGGCCCTATAGTCCCTTTCACCAGGATGCTGTATGCCCTGAAATGTTGACTCTTTGTATCATGGTGCGAGCAGCATCACTTAGACCCAGTCAACTGCCCTGTTGGTTCAGTTCCTTCAAGAATGTCTTTTCAACAGGGTTGTCCCCATCTACAATAAAGGTCTATGTGGCCACCATTTCAGCTAGCCATATACCTTTAGATGGAACTTATGGTGTCTCAGTTCTTGCACGGTACCAGATGGCTGAGGCCTATCTGCTGGTCGTGAGTACCTAGCATTGGTCCTGGGAGCATTAACAGAAGAACCATTGGAGCCATTGGAGCCATTGGAATCAGTTTCTCAAAAAATGTTGACTCTTCTAAAGTGGCTTTCTTACTAGCATTGACTTCGCTTAAGAGAGTAGGAGATTTGCAAGCCCTGTTTGTTGCCTCTTCCTGCTTAGACTTTGCTCCAGGTGATGTCAGAGCTGTTATGCACCCCAGACCGGACTATATTCCAAATTACTTCTATGGCTGGTCAGCCAGTGGTCTTGCATGCTTTCTTCTCTCCATCTCACAGAAAGAAAGAGCAAGAAAATCTGTATTTTCTTTGTCCAGTCCATGCCTTGAGGATCTACGTCCACTACTCAGGCCAGTGGTGTAAGTTCTCTGAGCTTCTGGTTTGCTTTGGGGGCGGCAATAGAAGGAATGTGTTCACCAAGCAGCGCATCACACACTGGATCACTGCCGTTATCACCCTCTCCTATAAGGCGTGTGGAGTGGCTTCACCTCTATGAGTTAGGGCCCAGTCCACTAGGAGTGTTGTGTCCTCTAAGGCTTTTGCTAGGGAAGCACTCTTACAAGATGTTTGTGCTGCAGCAGGATGGTCCTTCCGACAGACATTCATCAGGTTTTATAGTCGATCTGTTTGATCCTGTCTCAGCTTGCGCTCAACAATTGTCTGTGCTGATACACAGCCTTGTGGGGCAGGCGTTGTCCTGTGGCATGGCAACACTGGTAATAAAGTTCATATAGCGTCAAGACATGATGTGGCATTGAGTTCCACTCAAAAGGGAATGTTTTATGTTACGTATGTAACCTGCTTCCCTGAAAGGGAAACAAGATGCAGCGTCGGGCTGCCACACCATGTAAACATGTTTCAGACACTGGCTCACACAAAGCCTTTCCATAGCGTCAAGCCATGATGCTCCATCTCATTTCCCTCTCAGGGAATCCTGAGACCATTTAATGAAATTATTAATTTTAATATACACTGTAAAAAAGTTGTCCTAACTTAATAAAATAAGGCAACCTATTATAATCAATTTAAGTAAACTCAACTAGCAACTGAAAACTTAAATATTTAAATTTATTTAATGAGTAACAGGAAGTCTATTGAATTCTTGCCAAGGCAACTAAAGATTTAGCAATGCAAGGAGCTACAAACCTTGTTCTTTCACCTTTACATGTGATTTTTAAAATCCACTATATGATATAATCATTATTTGCCTCTTAAATTGCAAACATTTTATCTTGGTAGGCAAATATATTAAATCCAACAGTTGCATGAGATGCATATACCTCAGCACACAAATCTCAAACAGCAGCATAAATTAAGAAATTATCATTTAGCAATGTTTTTATTATTATTTCAAGCTGCAATACAAAGTTGTGAAACTGGCTGCTACTATTAAAAAAAGCTTTGTTAAAGCTACTTTTTTATTTTTGAAAGTTGGATTTTTTTACAGTAAGGAATCATATTGCCGAATTTATTTTAAAGTGTACAGGATTTGACAGTGTAGAGGATTCCCTAATGTTTTATAACTTTTATTACTTTTTGGTATTAACTCATAGGAGTGACCACAGTCTTGACTATGACCACCTTGATGATGGGAGCCCGCACCTCTCTACCCAATGCCAACTGCTTCATTAAAGCCATCGATGTGTATCTGGGCATCTGCTTCAGCTTCATATTTGGCGCACTGATTGAATATGCAGTTGCCCATTTCTGCACGTTACACCAGCCGAATGCTGCCAATGCATATATGGTGAGAACCTTTACCTAAATAAACAAGCCAAGTAACGATACCATAATGGCCATAAATAAGATCATCTTCACTTTGCCATAGTCATGACAATAAATCAAACACATTTACGTCTCACTGTTTCATCAGTATGGCCAGGAAATGCAGGAGCGTGAGGACGAGATGAACGGTATTGTGACTTCCATCGGCAGCCACGCTTTGCGGGCCCGTAAACGGGAGGAGATGCTGTCCCGGATGGGCAGCGCCAGCAACCCTACCCCCAGTGAAAGTAAGGAGGAGATCAACTCCTCACAGCCACAGAACCGCTGCACCAAGTGTATGTCAACGACACGTCGTATCGTGCGCTGTCTGAACTGCTGCAAAGTGGAGAACCCGCACTACATTGACAACTACTCACGGCTGACCTTCCCTCTCTCCTTCATCTTCATCAACCTTCTCTACTGGACCTACTACTTGTACTTCTAAAGCTCCTGCTGTTGGTGTGTGTGTTTGTTGAGGAGTTTATAGTGATTTAAGTGTGTCCATTTTTGTGTCACAGTTTACCTAAGGGTTTATACTCTTACATGTCAGCATGCATTTCAGTTCAACTCATGTCACCCAAGAATGACTGACTGTGTTCATGTCACCCAAGTATGTGACATTCCTTGTGATATGTGAGATCTGAGTGAGTTTGGACTGCACAGATATATGCAGATTTATACTATGTCACCTTGATGATGCATCTACATCTCTGTGTCAGGAATATGTGGCCTTCATTTTCCGAGGAGCTTTAGATTCACTCAAATCCATAACAAAAATCGGCCTAGCTGTAAATTGCAGTATGATTTTATGATGTCCGTACAACAAATTAAAATTGACTTGAATGGAAGTATGATTACATTGTCGTTTAACAGAAAAAGCATGATTTATAAATTACTGTTGACACAAGTAACAAACCATAAGAAATTCATGAAACTGAAAAGTGTGAAAAAAATGTTTAATTTATGAAATGAACATCATAATCGTATCAGCATGTTTTACAGCTACAGTAATAATAAGTAACTGGACCAAAGATTTAATGTGTATCTAATGTTCATAATCACAATCTGAATTCAAATGAGCACAAGTTATACATTGTTTTTGGGGCATATACTGTATGTTTTTGCAAATTCAGCAGTCATATGTCTTTTTTATTAGCTGCCAAACAGGAATCAAGTCGGTTTTACTCATTTTCTCCTGGTGATTTATCTGCTTGAGTCATAACAGAATATTCTCTTAGGGACAGAAGCTCTGATTATGAATGATTCTGTGTTATTTGCATGCTAATTTATTTATTCTGCGTATATTGTTGTATTTAATTATTTATTTCTTTTTTGTTAATGAAATGCTTTTATCCAATCTAAGGCTCTTTGACCTAGTTAAAGTTTGGCCATTAAGAACTGCACTACAGTATTTTTGATAGCAGACTATTTTGGGCAAATGCCAAAACTAAAACATTGATGCATATTTGCTAATGGCATATTCAACACTGACATTTACACGATTTCTTGGCAGATTTTTATGCATTGTTGATGTCTGAATTGCTATTATTTGCATATAGTTTGCAATATACATTTCTTTCCACTGTAAACACGTTTTGTTATTGATATGTCATAGAGAACCTGCTGGTTTGTATGATCTTTTTCAAGAACATGTTATTCACCTGACCTTTGTGGGTTTTTTTTTTTTTTACTGTGAATGTCATACTTCTTACAGGTGAATATATTTTGTGCTCTGTACAAATATTTTTATGTTATCCTTTTGCACTAAGATTTTGAATTACAAAGGCAATATTATTTTGCCAAGAAGCATTTTGTTTTTGTATATACTGGCTAAATATTGCAAATGATGTTCACCAAATAATATTTATTATTAATACTGTTATTTTAATAATGCATGAAAGTTGCATACAGTTGTTAAAGAGACAGCTATGTTTTTCCATGCATGGAGAGTTCTGCATCTGTTTTCAGAGGGACTGGCTTAAAATAATATATTTCGAGACAGAACATAATATTTGTTTAAAAAATACATTTTAGTTGTCAGGTCAGTCAGCTGCAAGGTTTCTCTGTACTATACAAAAACAAATAATTGTAGTGAAATTTAGCAAACTCTTGTAATGCCCTGTCTCAAAATCCTTTAATGGCAGTGGCATCTTAGAGTCCTACTGCCCCTTACTGGCGAGTCCAGTTCTTGGAAAGCTTTCTACATTTATTTTTATTCTCATCTAAATCCAGAACCAACTTGATATAGAAAGACGCACTTGGCAATCTGTCACTGCAGCATATTACTGCCTTTAGGTTAGTATGTTGTCAGTGCTGATCCTGATGCCAAAGAGCTAGTGTCTTTAGCATTTTCTTAAAAATGAAAATAGCAAACCATTTGTTTACTCAATTTATGCACATTCCTTTGCGGTATTTATAGTAGCCTATAATATATTATTAAATGCTGTTTTCACTGGACAAATTTGATTTCAGCATGTAAATTAAATTAACACAGTTAATGTGTAAAATGATGTTGCGTTTAAAAACTGAGCCTTAAATGGCATAAAATTAATGTTTCAATATTGTTTTGTAGATTTTTTTTTAATTTTGTTTATTTTATTTTATTATGTAGTATGATACTCATATCTTAGTGAGTCTCACTATGCATGTAAAGTTAATGTTTAGGGTAATAAAATATTTTTACTAAAATCTGAATATTTGTACCTTTGTTGTTTTATTTGTTTTTCACCTTCCAAAAAATGTGACCTCTTACCTTCCTTTACCAGCATTTGATTCATTATTTATGTCCTGATGAAACCAAACCACATGGTGGCGCTGTGATGTCAATTTCACAATGAAAGGCTCAGATCAAAATAGACATCACAGCAATTCTCACTGATTTTTTTCTCGATTAAGAAGAATCTCGGTTTCAATCATTTTCTTCTTGAGTACGACCCAATACCTATTACCTTGGTCCCAAACCTGTATAATCAGCTGTCTCTTAATGCAGAAGATAGCATGTCAAAGATGGTTAAATAGATGAAGAGATGGGAACATGGGCCATGGTGTTAACTTCTCAGTGAGATGTCCAGTCAGCCATGCTTAGGCTCTTTCTCCAGGGATCACACAAAAGGGGAATGGATACCAAAAGCAGGGTCTGCCATGCCAAAAATAAATAAATATATATATATATATATATATATATATATATATATATATATATATATATATATATATATACATATATATATATACATATATATATATATATATGTATATATATATATATATATATATATATATATATATATATATATATATATATATATATTTATATATGCACAGTTTCCTGCGCTTCAATGGACAAATTCACTCAAAATTATGTAAAAAACAAAAAAAAAACATAGTAGTGGACTAGAAAACATAGTCGGTTATGTCTTACGCCCCTTTCACACTGCAAGTGTGAGCAGCGCGTATTTTTTTTCGGCGTGCAGCAGGAGCAGCGCGTAAAGCCCTGGATATACTTCGGCCGTCCGCGTTCGTGCACCGTCCGCATGACGTAATTTTCGTCATGTGGAGGGCTCGCGGTCGGTCGCACACCCCGTCCGCATGCAGCCCAAATTTCAAGACCGCGCGGACAGTGCGCGTGCAATAGCGCATGCGCAAGCAGGACAGAAGAGTCCACTAGTTGTCAAAGAAGAGTGTGTAAAGAGCGATTCAAAAACAGAGTACACTCAGAAGTATACTTTCTCCATCATTTTTTATTCTTGTTCTCTTTCTCTTGGTGTATCTTCTGAATTATGTTGCAATGGTGGATGCACTATTTTTCTTCTCCGATCCTGCCCAGCGAATGTCCGGTTGATGAAACGATGTCTGGTAAAAAGTATAGAAAAAGTGCAAGGTCTCTTAACATCCACCAGCTCCGTGATGTCGTCATGAAGGGGTGGAAGAGGACTCCAGTGGCAACCTGTGAAGCTCTGGTGAACTCCATGCCCAAGGCCTAAGGCAGTGCTAGAAAATAATGGTGGCCACACAAAATATTGACACTTTGGGCCCAATTTGGACATTTTCACTTAGGGGTGTACTCACTTTTGTGGCCAGCGGTTTAGACATTAATGGCTGTGTTATTTTGAGGGGACAGCAAATTTACACTGTTACACAAGCTGTACACTCACTACTTTGCATTGTAGCAAAGTGTCATTTCTTCAGTGTTGTTGCATTAAATAGATATAATAAAATATTTACAAAAATGTGAGGGGTGTACTCACTTCTGTGAGATACTGTGTATATATATATGTGTGTGTGTGTGTGTGTGTGTGTGTGTGTGTGTGTGTGTGTGTGTATAGGCCTAATTGATTTCATTTGATGTAACACAGAAACTGGTTTCATACAAATCATCCAGAGGGAATCTGTGAAGCACATATAATATTTGAGCTTTAGCCTTTATTTATTTAGCTCGGCAGAACACTGAGAGGTGCAGCTACGGTGCATTATGTCACTGAGTCACACCACTTTCTGCACAGATGAGCTGCTCTCTACTCCCCTACCACACTCTCCAAACTCTCTCAGTCAACAAGCACATTTGGCGAATAAAGAAATAGAGCCAGTACATTCTGTCTGCACCAGGAGCAATGAGGGCCAGGTGGTATGCATGTGGCTCAGAGACAGGAAGGTCAAAAGCTGTACAACATGGATCATTTTCCACTTTTGCCCCTTTTTTTCTCTCTCGTTAAGGGTAAAAGCCCTGCCCCTTCCGCTCTATTTCCAGATTTCAGGTCACATGTGAAGCACCAATCTTTTTATATTCTGTCTACATGATGCAAAGGAATGTGCGAGTTAAGCAGAATGTCCAGCATTTGTATTCAAGTGTGCAGCAACTTATGTATATACAAAGATTTGTGTGTGTTTGTGTATGTGTAGGGCGTGAGCTATCTGAAGAATACAGTAGAGAACTGAATTATGGATGAGGTCATCTTTCAGCAATGTTTGTTTATATATACAATTTATTATTGATTTTGTCAGCAAGACCATATTCCCGTATGGCTTATTTGTAAAAGTGGATGGCTTTTCTCAATATGCCTGAGTGTCCGTCTTCAGGAGACAAAGTTGTTCAATCACTCCTTGAAAGTTATAGAACACTCTTTCACTCTTAAAATGAGCTTTCTCAACTCTGAGCACACTTTTGATAGACAGTTTCAAACTAATGCACAGTGGAGCTGAATTGGCTCAGTCAGGGTTTTCATATTGTTGAGACCGGGCCTAGTTGTCACATGAGTAGGTAATATTGTCAAAAGGGCTGTATTTTGGCAGCTACAAGGTTTTGAGTTACAGTTATAATTAGTTATAAAAGTATAGTAGTGGTTTTGTTTGTTGGTTTCAACCAAACCTAGTTCGAAACACCCTTAAACAAACATGTGAAAACAAGTGAAAATATTTCATTAATTTTATTTATTAAAAATACATTAATTAATTACAATATTGTATTATTATTATTATTATTATTATTGTAAATTAACACAATTTTGTACATAATTTATTTGGCTTTTTAATGGCAGGTTCCACTGACCAGGGATGGGCAGTATTTATGATACATGTATTTCAAATACAAAATAGTATTTTGTAATTTGTATTTAATAGGGTTGATGAAAATGGCTTTGAATTTTGTATCAAAATACTGTTTTGTATTTTTGTAGTTTTAAAATACTCTAAAATACTTTGTAAGAAATCTACAAGATGACATCATAAAAATGCGGCCTCTGATTGGTGCCTACTCAGTAGTTTGCCCAGACTTGGTGAGTTCGCAACAGATGTTGTGGTGTTCGTTTTAGTATCCTAGGCTAAATAGTTTACCAATTTACATAATGTTCTTGAAAACTATTAGCAGCTATAATATTGGGAGTTGTGACGACAAGGGGTAGATCCAAACGCAGGCTTTATTAGAATAAGCATAGTCGTACAGGCAAGGGTCAAACACCAGCGAACAGAAACATAAGGGCAAGGCAGAAGAGTAATCCAAGTCACTGGCAATGGTCAAGGCAGGCAGCAAACGATCATCAAACAAGGAATAAACAGTCCAGGGTCAAAAACAAGGCTAGGAACTAGGAACTAGGAACTAGGAACTAGGAACTAGGAACTAGGAACTAGGAACTAGGAACTAGGAACTAGGAACAACACAGAAACATACGACTAAACAATACTCAGCCCTGTGTGTGTCTGGGTGCAGCTTATAAAGCGTCCACTGATGGGAAACAGGTGCGAGTGTGTGATTGGTTCCTAGATGGGGAATTATGGGAAATGTAGTCCAGAGTTATGTATAACTGTGTGCACTGAAATGGTGAACTAGCGACCTCTGGTAGCAGGAACCAGCACGTGCCGGATACGTAACAGCAGCCCCCTATATTTATGATTAACAATCAATTTATTAATTAGTTAGAAACTAGTTGCTATGAATACAGGTGCCATCAGTTGTCTTCTTATGAATGACTTGTTTGTCATTGAGTCAGTGTTACTGATGTAGGCCCTTCGTTACCAAACACCAAGTAACTAAATTTAGATACAATTACGAGTCATTCACAAACTGTTAAACATTAAACTGTTGGTTACTTTAAAACTAACCTTCATCTGGGAGATTACAGGGATGTGTGAATATTTGATCTGTTAAAGCCACAATATGTAAATTTTCGCCGCTAGAGGTCACTTATTCAGTCACTTATCCTTGATTTTGTGGAATCATGGGATGCTGAACGAGACCGCTGGAGAAATTGCTAATGAGAGACGAGTGCGACACGTTTCGAGAGCAGTGGAACTTTTATTATGCCAGTCGCCGCTTCTGCTTTTTTTGGTCTAGCGTATGTGGAGTAACGCAGCGCTGCTTATAAAATTAGATACATTTGTGTGTTGAAAGTTGTTATACGTTTAAACACTACTCTGTGTGTTCGCTTGGCAGCTGCTATGAAAAGCAAGATTTAAACAAGAAGCTATATAACATGATTAGTTTTCAGTCGATGAATGAATCCAAACAGTTCCTCATCTGTCTAATAAAACATATAATATGTTTTATTAGGCAGATGAGGAATATAATGCATCTTTGGTGTTTCCATGGTTTCTACAAAATAAAACTGAGGGTATGATGTCATTGATAAGCGACGCACGACACAGCCCGTGTCTTAGTTAAAATTGCTTATTTCTCTGGATTTCTCTGTTTCTCTTGGAAACATTTGGGATAATATAAGTACACAAGTCAACAAAATATATAACATTGTTCTAGTGGTTTTGGATATTTTAATCCAAAAATCCTACTGTACATATTGTGCCTTTAAAGGTGCCCTAGAACACTATTTCACAAGATTGTTGCTATTGTCATTGCTTGCATGCTTCACAATACCTGCATAACTTCTGATGATTCGGTTGTGCAGCTCCAGATGTTAATACTGGCTTGTCTAATGTGTAGAACATAGGCTGGCATATGCAAAAGCTGGGGGCGTACATATTAATGATCCCGACTGTTGCGTCACAGTCGGTGTTATGTTGAGATTCGCCTGTTTTTCCGTGGTGTTTTTTACGCACGATATTTACATACAAAGGAGGAAACAATGGTGTTTGAGACTCAACTGTATACTCACTGTATGTCATTTCCATGTACAGAACTCTTATTATTCAACTATGCAAAGGTAAATTCAATTTTAAATTCTAGGGCCCCTTTAACTGGTTAGATTTATTGCATGACTGGGGCAGAGAAAAACTGTTGCTATCAAACATTGTTTACTTAATCAACTGAGTCAGTGTAATGGTGAAGGTGTAGATCAAATAGGCCAATTGATTGAAGGTTTGCGAAGAAATTTATTGTTTCCTTGTAAAAGTATTTTTTAGTATTTTTAAAATACAAAAATACCGTAGTTTATTTTTATACATGGTGTGGCTGCTGTATTTTGTAGTTTATTTTAAATTTATTTAAAAATGTCGACACAATGTGGAATACTTGCTATGTATGTTCGGAGACCAGCAATATTAAATTCTCATCCATTTTGTTCCGTTCTCTGCTTGTTGATGTTGTTGCACAGCAAGAATGTTGTGACAGTTGGCCGGTGTTGTATTTGTCCCGCCCCTCCTCCACGCTGATTGGACGGCTAGCTAAAAAGTGACAGTGATGAGCGCAGCGTTTTACTCAAAGTTGAACATTCTTCAACTCGAGGCAACGTTTAAAAAACGCGGCCCTCCCATTGAAAACAATTGGAAAAGTACGCTAGCCGCTGGAAAAAACGCTTTGGTGGACACACGGCCTAAAAGGATGGAATTGTTAAATATTATTATTTGATTCTGATTGCTCAAGTCAATAGTAACATATTCAGATCCAACATTTAATCCCGGTCTCGCGCTGTCCTCATTCAATCTTCTTTGATATAAACGCAAGTTAGTGCCATCTTGCGTCCAAATGTCTTTAACTGTGCTAAAGATGGCCCAGGAGTGCTTCAGCACAGCTGTCGTCGTAAACAAATCGACAGAAGCTCGAAAACGAAACGAAAACATCGCTCGGAAACACAAGGAACCGGTAAGAGGCACAATGAACTGGATGAGAGAGGACTTAAAATAGAAGAAGACAAGTAGCTTGGGTTGCAGATTAGCTATAGCTTTTGTGTTAAGAGGTAAAACTCATAATAAACACACTAGGATCCTTCCATGGTCACTATGATGAAGATATATAAGGGGAGGTTGTCACATTTTTATTGGTGTAAACTGTCAAACAATGAATATTTTATGTTACCATTTACATTTTCAATTAAAGGGTTAGTTCACCCAAAAATGAAATTTCCGTCATTAATTACTCGTCCTCATGTTATACCAAACCCGCAAGACCTTCGTTCATCTTCGGAACACAAATTAAGATATTTTTGATGAAATCCAAGAGGTTTTTTTTTATCTTCCATAGAAAGCAACGAAATTACCACATTCAAGGTCCAGAGAAGTAGTAAAGACAACGTTAAAATAGTCAACGTGACTACCGTGGTTCAACCTTCATGTTATGAAGTGAATAAATAACGACTTTATTCAACAAATTTTCCTCTTCCCTGTCTGTCTGCTACGCAGTTGACGCAGTGAAAACAGTGCAGACCGTCAGTGTTTACGTCCGAACGCCGGCTTGGTATTGGTTGACACTAATCACGTGAGCACCACGATGCATGTGTGTGATGCTGATGCAGGAGCCGGCCAATACAGAGTCGGCGTTCTGGCATAAACACGGAAGCTCTGCACTGCTTTCACTGCGTCAACTGCGTAGCAGACTGACAGGGAAAGTCGTTATTCTTGTTTTGTTGCTTCATAACATTAAGGTTGAACCACTGTAGTCACGTTGACTATTTTACCAATGTCTTTACTACTTCTCTGGACCTTGAATGTGGTAATTTAGTTGCTTTTATGTAAAAAAAAAAAAACCTCTTGGATTCCATCAAAAATATCTTAATTTGTGTTCTGAAGATGAACAAAGGTTTTACGGGTCAGGAACGACATGAGGGTGAGTACTTAATGACAGAAATTCTGTTTTTGGGTGAACTAACCCTGTAACTGTTTTGTGTTTCATATTTTTTGCTCAAAAGCTTATAGCCCATTGTGAGAACGAGTGTTAGGTGAACTTTTTCAGGGCTACAGTGGTAAAAATGTTCAGTAGGTTTTTTTCTTTTCTTTTGTAGCCAATTAGGAATTGACTTTCAAAAAAATAAACCTACAAAACAGTAGGTCTACCTTCTGGAGTAAAATGTGACTAGTCCCAGTCATTCGTCACTCCTGTGTGTTTTACCGAGTTGATATGTTAGGCAGATACAAAAACCCTAAGCTAAGATGTAAGGTGAAGGTGTAGCCATAGAGGCAGATTTTTGGCTAAACACAGTGCCAGACTATTTTTTTCTCATGATAATTTCCTCTGCCAGTAGATGCTAACTGCTACATATCATCTGATGAAGCTGTTTGGATTCTGAGGTGTAGATATGGAGGAGTGTATAATATGAATTGTTCATTCAAACACTGCCATAGCATGCAGGGTTCACATAAGGTTTAGGACTCGATCCCAGCACATTTGTATCTTTTTTCATTTTATTTTTAGTTTTCAGACACGCAGCAATCTATCCCTAAGGGTCTTCATTAATATTCATCTCCCCGTTTTTATGAGAAGAGATTCACAAATGCAAGAATAACTATTATACATGTACATTCTCAGAAGCTTTTAACACATAACTGCAGTGCACCATAATGGTCTGTTTTACACTTGGCATACAGAGACTGTAAATGCATACAGCTCATGTTTGTAATGCCATGCAGATAAATCTTAGGTTAAAACTGTAAGCATTATATAGTCTTGCATCACTATCTGGTACTATTAACACATTGACCTATTTCCAGTTGATCACGTGTTCATAAATGCAAAACAAGGCACTTAAGAGAAAGAACATGAAGGAAAAAAGGAAGAGCAACAGCAAGGGATAGAGAGGAATGTGTGAATGATGAAAAGCATGGTGCGGTTCTCAGGGTGCGTACGCTTCAGAGCACACTGCTCCCACACAGGGGGTGGTGTTCTTTGGCACGCTGTAAATCTAGGCCATCGGCTGTCCGGCAAAGGCACACATACATGCGCTAGCACATTTAAACGCACTCAGCAAGTCCATGGGCAACACAGCAAGTGCATATATAAAGAGCCAGAGGGCCCAAACATGGAGGGCCCTGTTTCCATGGATATATCTCGACGTTCTAGCTTGTGCAGTATGATGCAAACATTTTGTGGACGGGGGAGGGGGCGAGCACTGTTGAGCAGGACAGTACTAATTAGAAAGAAGTCAGTGTGGTTCACCACTGCAAATGGTGATTCATATGAGGAAGTATATCTGTCTGGGTGGTAAAGAATGTATCTTAGGTATCAGAGTATATTGGCTATTTATACTAATTAGATTGAACATAGGTGACCGTTGGCTTATGATATTGTTTTCTGTTTTAATGAAAAGAAAAACTGAGCTATGTAACATTGAGGGCACTGTAATAATTGCCTCACTGGAACTGTGAGCATTTTTCCTAGGCTGTGAAACATTGATTTCATGGATGTTTTCAGATCAGATCATCATGTTTCAGGGGTCCACATATTTCGAATTATTTATTTTTATTTTTATTTTTTTTAATTGCTTTAAAAGGTCTTGTTATATAAATGGAAACCATTATTGCAGTATAACAAGAGTGCTGAATCAATTTACTGTCTTAGTGCATGTTCTTGGTCTTATTGTGAAAGATTAATTGGTTATGTTGCTTATTCTAAAGGGGGGAAAAAATCTTCATAAGCTTTAATCAAAATATAATAATCCTTCCTCTGAAATGATTTTCATTTTTATCTGACGTCCTTTAGGCCATACAAGCTACTGGAAAATGTTAACAGGAAAATCTCAGTACAAATTAGGCTCAGTCAACAGCATTTGTGGTAATATGTTGATTACCACAAAAATAATTGTAACTTGTCCCTTGTTTTCTTTTTTAAAAAAAAGTATATTTCTTTAAAAAAGTATATTAATGTTTGCAAATTGGCCCCATACACTTCCATTGTAAGTGCCTTACTGTAACCCAGATTTTTTTTTTTTATTTAAAGAAAAGACAACAATTATGATAATCAATATTATGCCACAAATGACTTTGTAAAACCCTAAAACACATTTTTTTTGGGATGTTAACAGATATGTACATGTTGCACATCAATAAAAAACAAAAACACAATATCACTCATTATGTTTTTATTAAGGGTAAAGTGGTTATTTTTCGTTTTTCAGAACTATTTCAAAATGTCAAGTTGAACTAACGTCGCGAAAAGTGATGTATATGCGTTAATTCGGTGATTGGTGGTGATTGGCTGGCGTGGTTGGAGAGTACGTGTCTACGTCATCAGTTTCTTTTTTCTGCATTATTCATAAGAATTAACTCTTTTAATCCAATCACTGTGTTGCATTATGCATGAGATTGCATTATAGCGGAGAATTCAAATATCACAAAAGACCATTTAAGCGCTGTTTGTTCACCTCTGCCTGTTCAGCTTTGCGTTCAGACATGTTGTAAGTGTATGTGTGTTTCCCCAGCACAGTAGCACAAAAGTGTTGTTTGCTTTTTCTCCACGATGCGGTCAGAGTTTGACTACCAACACATAGGCCTATTTCTTTAAGCAACAGTTGAATAGCTGGTGTTTCAGGCTCTATTCTTGTACGTAACCCCCATTTTTTACGAGCCAATGTAAAATGAAAAAAAATAATTCATAATTTATGGGGGGGGGTTATGTTTATGCTAGTTCACTTGGCAATACATCATATTACATAAATAAAACGGATTGCAAATGGCATTTTATGTTGATTTTCAGACCTTTATTTCTTAGAGCAGCACCAAATGAAGAGTTTAACCTCTGTAAGGAGTAAGGCGAAGAGACATGGGCTGCTCCCATTACCCTATCTCTCTGCAAGAGCAAGTCCAAAGAGAGAGAAAGAGTTTATTGTTATTTCATGCATAACATTACATAGAT
This sequence comes from Elopichthys bambusa, assembly GCA_037101425.1. Classification (NCBI taxonomy): domain Eukaryota; kingdom Metazoa; phylum Chordata; class Actinopteri; order Cypriniformes; family Xenocyprididae; genus Elopichthys; species Elopichthys bambusa. The sequence goes on from CM074449.1 coordinate 9,684,774, forward strand.
GCTCATTGCCCCCACACACACTTAAGCTCACACATTCTGTCAGGGTGGTTGTGTTGTTATTTTTGGAAGAGCACAGACCAGATTTTGATCATGCTAATGTCTGAACACTTGCCCTCATGCTGACTCTTTGTACTGACCCAGAAATGTGTTTATATTTGCAAACAGCATATATAAATGCAGACAGGAGCAAGAGAATGCAGATAGGGAGCGATGGAGAGATTTATATGACTGATCGTGTACGACATGTCTAATGATAGATGATGACAGCGGATCCCCTTAAACTATGTGCTGGACTTGCAAAGGTAACTAGCTGAGACATGTTTCTTGCATTGGATGAATTGAACAGAAGTGATGGGAACATGCAGAACACTGTGGGTACCACCGGAGTGCAGGAAGTAATGCAGTTACACTTACTGTAAACCCATCTGAGGACTCGCCTCATATTTTTACAGCTACTACACTAAGCGTATAGGCTCAGGTAGCCAGAATTTTAACTACGGATAAAGTCCATTCCTCATTGTAACTTATTCTATCCAAGGACCGCCCAATTTGACAGAAATAGACCGTCTGAATGACGGCGACCAACTGCAGTTTGTTTTGTTTTAATATCAGGACTGGGATTGGCATGGGAAAAATTAAATTTAGACAATCATAAATCACAAACAGTTGTACAGATAACAAAAAATAAAGCAGAAAAGTGTGTGTGTGTGTGTGTGTGTGTGTGTGTGTGTGTGTGTGTACTGTTCTAAGTAAGATTTTTTTCCCGATTTTGATTTTTGATAGTTTTGAGCTGCAGAATTTAATTATTAAAATTTAAAATAACTTGTGTATTTTTAAATTATTTTATTTATTCTTGTATATATGTTCTGCATGTGGATATTATCCAATCAGGTTAAAACTGGCAGTTTCAGCCAGCACTTTCTATAGTGCAATATGCATCAGATGGTAGACTTATTGTAGTTAATGAAATCATTTCGTTTTGCAATTAATTCCTTGGTTGATCTAATGATTGACCATCCTGGTCTATGACTCATTGCATCTAGGGCTGAAAAGAAAAAGGCCAGCTGATGAGATCATTTTAAATGTTAGCTGACCATCCTGTAGAATCTGCCAGATACAGTGTTAAAAACAACAGTTTTGTTCACTCTCCATCCTCCAATTAATACACCAGGGAGAGACAGAAGGGAGAGGCATCAAGATAAAATAACTAATGTTTCCTCATTGCCTCTCTGCATGCTTCGAGGTTGAGACTAATTTAATTAGCAGAGCTGAGCCGAAGGCTTTTGTCACAGCCCTTGAACTAAGGGCATTAGAGTTTTTGTTGGAATGACTGTGATGACCCTGATCATGAGAAAGTCGGGAAATCTATTCAATGCTTGTGTAATATTGTACATATATGCCAAGTGCTGTAGTTATTGCAAATCTATAAAAATACTAATATCAGATGTTTCTGAAAATGACCTGTTCTTTGAAAATTAAAGGGTTAGTTCACCCAAAAATGAAATTTTTGTCATTAAGTACTCACCCTCATGTCGATCCAAACCCGCAAGTCCTTCTTTCATCTTCGTAACACAAAATAAGATATTTTTGATGAAATACGAGAGGCTTTTTCACCTCCCATAGAAAGCAAAGAAATTAATACTGAGCCGGCATTCGGACGCAAACATGGAAGCTCTACACTGCTTTCACTGCATCAACTGTATAGCAGACTGATAGGGAAGAGGAAAAATTGTTGAATAAAGTTATTTTTGTTTTGTTTTTGCGCACCAAAAGTATTCTCGTCGCTTCATAACATTAAGGTTGAACCACTGTATCACGTTGAATATTTTAACGACGTCTTTACTACTTGTTTGGACCTTGAATGTGGTAATTTCGTTGCTTTCTGTTGGAGATAAAAAACCTCTTGGGTTTCATCAAAAATATCTTAATTTGTGTTCTGAAGATGAACGAAGGTCTTGGGGGTTTGGAATGACATGAGGGTGAGTACTTGACAGAAATTATATTTTTGGGTGAAATAACCCTTTAACTGGTCTTGAAGACCTTATCGACTTGACAGCCATCCTCAGAGCACCTCAGCAAAGACCACAAGAACCAGACAAGTCCTTTGCACAGACCCAGCTTCAATTCCTCCTCCCTCCATATGATGTACCCTGATCATCAAGCAGAGGGAACTGGATGCAGTCATCATAATCACACTAGTTAGTTTCACATAGGTATAAATGGAGTAATGTAATTTTACAACAGGATATCTGTAATATTAATGGCCAATTCCAGTAGCCCCTCACTGCAGAACACACGAGATCCAGGGGGCGGAGACGGGTAGGTTAAGGGATATGTAAAGTGTGAGGAGTTAGATCTAGATCTTGTGCCTCTAACAATTACTTTTGAGGTCATTTTTTTGGACCTTTTTACAGAAGGCAAAAGTTGCTTTAATCTTTACACTTTAATCAATACTTGGTTGTTTCCACCCAAATGTGGGTCAATTATGGACAAACCCAGCCATTGGGTTAAATTTTAAAATATAATTTTTAACCCAACTGTTGGTTTTGTCCATATTTGACCCAAGTTAGGGTTGAAATATCCCAGCATTTTTTAGAGTGTAAAGATTTACATTCGGACTAAAATCACTGTGAAGCTCTGGTAATAATTACTTTACCCCACCTCTCCATGTAAAACTAATCATGTCCAAATAGGGCTTATGTCCGTTCATTTGGACAGAGGAGAACTGACCCCCTGCCCTCCCCCAGACTGAGCCTGGTTTCTCACAAGGTTTTTGGTCACTAATGGAGTTTGGGTTCCTGTTGGGGACCGTTAATATTCTGCAATATTACTGACCTGAATGCACTGACACTATTGGATGAGAACTGAACTAATCTGGAGATGACATCACTGTTTTCTCCAGAGCTGCTTTAGATGAACTCATTTTATAATTGATGAACTTGACACAGTTATTGAACCAAACTGAATTAACACTGAACTGATTTTAACTGAATAATGACCGTTTACTATTGTATTTTTAGAGCTGCAGAATTTAGTTTGCATCATTATTTCCCTGTTTATCACTGTAAAAATGCTTTGAAACATCTGTATTGTATAACGTGCTATATATAAAGGTGACTTGACTTTTTCCTGTTGCATTTTACCAGTCTAATGTTTTTATTTAGCTTTTCATCAAAGGCATATGTCATCCAAATAATTTAACTAAAGTGTCCTGTGATGTCATTTGAATATTTAAACATCATTTTTAAAAATGGACTGTGATATTCACCACTACTCTCTCTTTCTGCAACCAACTGATGTTTTTAAGACAAAACCTGACCCTCTGGCATTATGTCACAACCTTTTAGCACCTCTGTGCTCTTTTGAGGTTTAACTAATGCCACAGATTGTAACGGATGTTGACCTCATAACAACAGGAACAGATGCTGTTCCTTAATTACCAAGTTTCTGCCAACTGCTTTTCTGAAAGAAAAGAAGTAACATCTCTTGATAGTTTAATGAATTGAGTGCTGTGACTGCCACAGGACACTGATAATGCTTCCACACATGATCTAATGCAAATATCTAATCTATAACGCTTCTCAAGCACCTATGAGAGAAATCCCACAGAAGCCCCATCTGTGGTCCATAACATGGTTTAACAACAGTAGTTAACAACCTTATCGCAAATCAGTAGATTAACATATTATCAGCTGTTTACTAATGCAGTGCAAGCAAGTGTTTCAGAAATGCTAGCGACTCATAAAAAACATTGGGCAGTTCAAACTTTAAGCTGTAATTTTAATGCAACATATTATGAATAATTAAAAAGATATTATTACATTTCTCACCAAAATACTTGATTGTGATTGGTCAGTTGTCGCATTCTGAGGTCAAATATTTTTTAATAATGTCCGCTAAACTGTATGATTAACTCTCAGGCAGTCGGTTTCCAATATAGCTGTATTAAAAATGAAACGTTTGTCATCATCATGTGGGACTTTACTTCTTCTGTGAAATTCAAAAGTCCAATGTTGTTTTGGACCCCACTGACTTTCATTAGACAAAAATATAATTGAAACATTCTTCAAAATAGCTTTTTTAGATAAGTCATTAAAGGGATAGTTCACCCAAAAATGAAAATTGTCATCATTTACTCACCTTCAAGTGGTTCCAAACCTGAATGAGTTTCTTTCTTCTGTTGAAAGATAACCACGCAACCGTCTACTACAGTATTGCGTCAGACGGTGCATTGTAGTATCCCTGAGGAAAAATTCAATTCATTTACTCCTTTAAGAGAGGAAGAATTGTCTAAACTTGTTAAATCGTCAAAATCGACAACATGTATGTTAGACCCTATACCAACTAAGCTATTGAAAGAGATACTTCCAGAGGTCATAGATCCTCTTCTTAATATCGTTAATTCATCTTTATCACTAGGATACGTACCAAAAACATTTAAGTTGGCTATTATTAAACCTCTTATTAAAAAACCACAACTTGATCCTAGAGAATTAGTCAATTACAGGCCAATCTCAAATCTCACTTTTCTGTCAAAAATACTTGAAAAGGCAGTATCATCACAACTATGTTCCTTTTTAGAAAGAAGTAGTATCTATGAGGATTTCCAGTCAGGATTTAGACCATACCATAGTACTGAAACTGCTCTCATTAGAGTTACTAATGATTTGCTCTTATCATCAGATCGTGGTTGTATCTCTCTATTAGTGTTACTGGATCTTAGTGCTGCATTTGACACTATTGATCACAATATTCTTTTAAATAGACTCGAAAATTATGTTGGCATTAGTGGAATTGCATTGTCATGGTTCAAATCATACTTATCTGACCGTTATCAGTTTGTAGAAGTAAATGAAGAGAGGTCATATCGATCACAAGTTGAATATGGAGTACCGCAAGGCTCAGTACTAGGACCATTGCTTTTCATTCTGTACATGCTACCCTTAGGAGATATCATCAGGAAGCATGGCGTTAGTTTTCACTGTTACGCTGATGATACTCAGCTCTATATTTCTTCGCGCCCTGACAAAACTTACCAATTCACAAAATTAACGGAATGCATAGCTGATATAAAACATTGGATGACCAGTAATTTCCTACTACTAAATTCAGAAAAAACAGATATTCTAATTTTTGGACCAAAAAATTCCTCACGTAATAACCTAGAATACTGTCTAACACTTGATGGCTGCTCTGTTAAGTCTTCGTCGTCAGTTAGGAACCTGGGTGTGCTCTTTGATACCAATCTTTCATTTGAAGACCATGTTTCTAGCATCTGTAAAACCGCATTCTTCCATCTTAAAAATATATCTAAATTACGACATATGCTCTCGATGACAAATGCGGAACAGTTAGTTCATGCGTTCATGACCTCAAGGCTAGATTACTGTAACGCTCTACTAGGTGGTTGTTCTGCTCGCCTGATAAATAAACTACAGCTCGTACAAAATGCAGCAGCTAAAGTTCTTACTAGAACTAGGAAGTATGACCATATTAGCCCGGTTCTGTCAACACTGCATTGGCTTCCTGTTAAACATCGTATAGATTTTAAAATCTTGCTAATTACCTACAAAGCACTAAATGGTTTAGCTCCCCAGTACCTGAGCGAGCTCTTAATGCATTATAGTCTTTCGCGTCTATTACGATCTCAGAATTCAGGCCAGCTAATAATACCTAGAATATCAAAATCAACTGCAGGTGGTAGATCCTTCTCCTATTTGGCACCTAAACTCTGGAACAATCTTCCTAGCATTGTTCAGGAAGCAGACACACTCTGTCAGTTTAAATCTAAACTAAAAACACATCTCTTTAACCTGGCATACACATAACACATTATCAATTTATTTTTTCAAATCCGTTAAAGGATTATTAGGCTGCATAAATTAGGTCAGCCGGAACCGGGAACACTTCCAATAACACCAGATGTACTCGTTACATCAGAAGAAAAATGGCATCTACGCTAATATTAGTCTTTCTGAGGTTTACCGTAGTCAGCCGGATCCGGGCCGTATCCGGGTGAGATCGAGGACCTGCGCCATGACACAACCACAACACAGCCCTGAAGTATCAGCAGAGATTGAGTCAACTAGATCATCCACTATGAAGGCCTCATCAACATGACAACCAGTGGCACATCTCCTCAACAACCGTCCATACCGGTGTGATGAATACGATCCTCAACTGGATGGAACTGAATTAAATACTTTGAATGTTGCGATCGAATCTGACAACCTGAGTCGTAACAAAGCACTGTTCGCCAGAGGAGAACTGGCCCCCCGACTAAGCCTGGTTTCTCCCAAGGTTTTTTCTCCATTTTAACACCTGTTTGCCACCTGTTGGAGTTTGGGTTCCTTGCCGCTGTTGCCTTTGGCTTGCTTAGTTGGGGACACTTGACAATTGACATTTGATATTCAACAGTGCTTTGATCTGCCTGCATTGACACTATTCCTTAAGAGCTGCTGTGCAGCCAAAATAATGTACCAGTTATCACTGTAAAGCTGCTTTGACACAATCTACATTATAAAAAGCGCTATATAAATAAAGGTGACTTGACTTGACTTGACTTGAACACAAAAGAAGATATTTTGAAGAATGTTGTTAACCAAACTGTCTGCTTACCAACATTCTTCAAAATATCTTCTTTTGTGTTCAACTGAAAAAATAAACTCATACAGGTACTTGAGGGCAAGTGATGACACAATTTTAATTTTTAAAAAATGAAAATTGTCATTAATTACTCACCCTCATGTCGTTCTACGCCTGTAAGACCTTCGTTCACCTTTGGAACACAAAATTCGATGCCTAAGTGAGGCCTCCATTGACAGAAAGATAACACTTTCAAATGCCCAGAAAGGTACTAAAGACATATTTAAAACAGTTCATGTGACTACAGTGGTTCAACCTTAAAGTTATGAATACTTTTTGTGCGCCAAAAAAACAAAATAACGACTTTATTCAACAATATCTAGTGATGGGCGATTTTATGAAGCTTTGAAACTTTATGAATCTTTTGTTTCGAATCAGTGGTTCGGAGTGTGTATCAAACTGCTAAAGTCACGTGAACCGTGAACATTAAGTATTAATTATCTTGTTGTCAATGGAGGCCTCATTGAGCCATCGGATTTTGTCAAAAATATCTTAATTTGTGTTCCGAAGATGAACGAAGGTCTTACGGGTGTGGCTGAGTATTTAATGACAGAATTTTCATTGAAGTAACCTTTTAAGGTTTGGAACAAAATGAGGGTGAGAAATTGGATTTTCATTTTTAGGTTAACTATCCCTTCAGTATTTCTCTGTGTTAAAAACATTTACCAAATAAGACATTGTTACTGTTTAATTTTGATTTGACTATACATTTTCCTTGAATGGATTTTGCTTTCCTGAAAGAAACCTGAAAGTAGTGACCACTGAAGATACAACACTTTTTAAAGAACCTCTTATTATAATTTTATTGGTGGGGACATGTCAGTGGCTATATTTTGCTGCATGCTGAAAAAGCTCTTCATTCGTGTTAATTTCTTGCTGCAGCTGCTCTCAGGGTTTGCCCCCTTTCACCATTCTCATTACATGATTAAGTAAAACTGTGCATAGCTATCAGTGCACTTAGCTGCCATCAGCACTGACACTTGCATGGTGATGTACATTCTGCTCTCCAGCACTCTTTCACTCTCTCTCTCTTTGAAGAATAAGAGTACTTTCTTGTTTCTGTGCCAAAATGCAGGGTATCGGCATTATAATGTAGGATATCAGTCCTCTTGACCAAATTATAAAAAAGGGAGAATTATACGAGTATTAATGTTAGGAGTACACTGCTATTATGCACTAGGTAGCCAACATTTGAATGATGTTTAGTAGTGATTCATCACTCTTTAATTACATTATAAAAGAGCCTAAATTCTGATTAGATGAGCCACACTCAAGACCATTGTTTTATTATATTTCTCTAAAAGTTTACACAATTCAGCCACAAAGAGCTTTCTAAATTGATGTGCTGAGGGGAATAATACCACAGAAATCATTACACATGTTTAGAGAGCCCTCTGCACTCTTCATTGTAATCAGCATGAATCATTGTGAAATCTGATAACAAATAACATGTAGAAAGTGGGTTAACTCTGTTTACAAAGAAAATTGCCTATTGCACTGAGCAGATTTTCCTGTCCCCAATGTTGCGTTTTTAGAAGCCCTACTGAGTTGGTTTTGAGTTTAATTTTATACTTTGAGTTCCTTATTTTTATCAGAGGTATGTGATTTAGCCTTCTGAAATCTTTAGATGCATCTCACCTGAGATTTTAAAACCCTGTCAAGCTATCTCTTTGACTCATCTTACTACTGACAGTGCAGCGGCGATGCTCATTCAAGCTTCAGACGTGTCTTAAAACGTTAGAGTAACGTCCATTTTCAGGGGTTTGTTTGCTTATGTGTATGTGTTAGAATGTACTGTAGCTTTTCTTGTGCTTGTGTGTCATTGCATCTTTCAGCATATTCTTATACAATATTAATGACTTTTTAAATCACTGAGATGGACTGCTGTACAGTAAAAACCCCTCATCACATGCTGTCTCCTAAGTGCTCTTCGACTGTTTGGGAAGTGTTGTCATGGCACTTGTTTTCACCATCTGATCTGACAAGGAACCTTAACGTATCACTCTCGAACTTTGTTGACCCCTGACCTCATTTGACCTTGTTTCCATAGTAACAAAGATGTGTGCGGATCCATGTAGAAAATGAACTGTGATTCACTGTCCCAGGTGACATTGCCTGTCGCTTAACCATATCATCACCTCTCAGTCATGCTGTTGGCCTTGCTGTTTTACTGTGACAGCACATGCTTTGCTTTGTGGAAAGTAATTTGAATCATTTATAAGGGATTCTTTTATTCTTGACATTTATGAAACTCTTTGTGCGCAACCAAGGACCCAAAAACCATTTAGTCTTACTTAACGAATTTGGCTGCTCATAGGTATTAAGGTTATGTATATCAAAATCAAACTGAGACAGAATGCCATTTAAAAGTGCAGTTCAAATGCTAAATATAATATGAAATTAAATTAATTTAACTGCTTTAGTCATAATCCATTTCAGTGCTAAATATAAAATTAAATTAAATTAATTGAACTGCTTTAGTCATAATCCATTTCAATTTACTGAATGAAATAAAGTTAGTCATACACATAACATGGTATTTTTTTTTTTTTTTTTTTTTTTTTTTTTTTTAAGAAATTTTAAATGATTGTTACGGTTATGGACTCTTATTTTGTTCTGTTTTGTTTCCCTTAGTTCCTGTTTCCCTGCTGTGTTTAGTTTCAGTTTCCTTGTTTCTGAGGCTGATTCTGAAATTGCCCCCTATTTCCTTCAATTAGGCCATTATTTGAGGGGACAGCCATTTGTAGTGGTGTCCGAAACCATAGTGGACATTATTGTGTGCACTCATTCAATCCCACAATGCACCACACTAACGAGTGTACAGCCAATCTACACTAAACGGCTTTTAGAGTTCGCTCACTTGTTTCATTCACTCCTTCAAGTGAACTGTATTAGTAGACTATAAGGGTGTAACGATACCTTCATCACGATTCGATACATATCATGATACTGAACTCACAATACAATATTTTTGCGATACTTCAGGACATATGTTAAAAGGTTAACAAAAAATGTACTGTTGATTAAAATGCTAAATTTGGTATTACATTGGGGGTGGAAAAAAATAGGCTTGGACCGGACACAGTAGTTTTCAGTTTAGGTGAACTATATACAATACATATTGTCACTATCCACGATACCTATTGTTGCATTTTTGTATTGCGATATATTGTTACACCCCCTATTGGACTATTTTGGGTTTAGGGGGCGATTTTGGATTCAGCCTGATTATGTCCCTCTTTTCTTTACTATGGTTACTTACAATTATAAGACTTGTTATCTCCTTAGTATTTATGTCCTGAGTTTAGTTTTGTTCCTTGTCTGGTATTGTCTTGTGTATATTTATACAAGCTGTTATGATTTCTGGACAATTTTGTTTCATTTGATTAAAGGACTACAGAGAATCCCTTCTTCTGCTCATCCTTGCCAAGTATGTTACAAAGATATTAACATTCAGTGTTTGAAATGGCACCTATTGAAGTTTAAAAAGGCTGATAAAACAGTAATACTGTGAAATATTACTACAATTTAATTTATAACTGTTAACTGTTGTCTATTTTATTATATTTTACACATGTAATTTAGTACTGATGGCAAAGCTGAATTTTCAGCAGTCTTCAGTGTCAAATTACCTTTCAGATATAATTCTAATATGCAGATGTTGTGCTCAAGAACACATTATATTGTATAATATTATATTATATGAATGTTTAAAATGTTGTACTGCTCAGTATTTTTTATTTTTTTGGAAACTGTGATACATCTTTTCAGGATTCTTTGATGAATAGGAAATTCTCTCCTATACACTCTTAGTGCTGCCACCAGCTAGTTATTGTACATTCATTACTTTGGCTTACTGCCCAACATTTAGCACTTTCTCCAGCCAAAATCCCAAAATAACAATGCATCCACAATACTGTTATGCTACTGATAAAGATGAACAAAACACCAAGTATCTCTCATGCTTAACATATAATGGCATTTTGATTGTTAGCAGGCAAGTCAGTTTGCATTTGGGTTTTGTTAGTGCATTTACACTAACTTTCAAATTGCACCCCTCTCTGTTAAAGCTTGCACAGTGATCCGTATCCACAGAATGATTTCATTCTGGGATGTGACACTCACAGAGCTGTGCTGAGAGGTTGATGCCCCATCCAGCCTGTCATCACAGCAGTCACCAGCCTATTGTATTTTAACAGTAGCACAATGCATGTTTCTAGAGAATAGGCAGCCTCTCCAAAATATTTAACCTGCCTGTAAATGACATGTGACAGTTGACAGGCAATTCCTGTCCAAGACAATGCTGTCACTGAGTCGCAGCCTCATGTGGAGGAGCCGGGCCACAGAATATCAAATTGATATAGGGTAATAGATATTTTACCAGCTTTTGTTTGTTTGTTTGAAGGCAAGTCAAAGGGGAAAGGAAAGGAAAGGAAAGGTAAAAGAAAGGGTCATCATTTTGGTCCAGTTTCCCAGAAAACAATGACTGTAAGGCTTACATTAGCATATATACAATAGATTGTCTCACAGCTAACAGACATGAGCCACAAAATCCCAATTTTGTTTTCATGAGGTTTTGGTATGTCAGTCAGTCTCCAAATTTGATGATCTAGCAATATAGTAAGACTTTTGTGAGCCATTATGCTAAAAGAAATACAGGTTTTTTTTTCTGGCAGATGTTGCACAGCTTGAGTACTAAACAGTTTGGATTTAATCGTGTAATAATTTCACAGTTTATTCTGTCATGCGCTCTGACTCTTTTCTGCATTTCCTACTGTCAAGATCATCAGTATGAGCCAAGTTAAGCCAAGGCAATTAGTTCTTAAAACATTCATCAACAAAGTCAACAAATGTTTTATAAAATGTGCTTGGTATGCATCAATGGCTATGTTTACATGCAACCAAATAATCCATTAGCACTGATGGCTTGATAATACTGAAAAGCCTTCATGTAAATGTCTAAATCGATCTGGGCTGCATTTCTCAAAAGCGTCGTAAGCTTAAGTAGATTGTAGAACCATTGGCACCAATGGTCTCTACGATCAACTTAGCTCACGATTCTTTTGAGAAACGCAGCCCTGATTGAGGTTGATCTGAATTATATAGGATTGGCAGGCATGGTGTAGACCTAAAATAATCTGCTCAACAGGAAAAATTAAGCATGTAAATGCTTGAATCTGACTATTTTCTCAGTAGGATTCAAAAATACCTTGTGCATGTACGCAGCACCGTGATCTTTGTGCTTACAGATTGAATATTTATTTCCTAATAAAAGCTGTTCTGACATTTATGTCAGGTTTCTTTTTAGATGTCCTCAAGGCAAAAATGACAATTATACTCACTGTAGCTCTGGTGACATTATTGCGATGGCTTTTTCCTGTTCTGTACGTGGCAACTGGGCACTGCTCATGTGCTTAAGTTTTGTTCAGAATACATATAATGCACATGTAAATAAATATGTGAATCGGACTGCAAAGTTTAGGGTTCAAATAAACAGCACTTTCAGAATATAAAATCAGATTCGATTCACCCAGACTGATGATATTACCATTTATCTAACCAATCTGAATTTGTGCTTACATAATGAGCTTTCACTTAGACATTGGTATTTCAGTTTTACTGATGTGCATGCTTCAAGACAAGTCCTGACCCGAGGCAAAACATTTTAAGGTGTCTGGCAAAAACGATAGGTCAGTTTATTTAATATCTATTTGCACAATCTAATACATCGGAATTGCCAAGAATTTTCCTAGAAGCAATTATTTAATCTTGTCTTAAATTGAAAACAGTCAAGGGGGATATTGTTGGCATAGAAACCAAGTTACAGGGTTTAATTACGCTTGGCTAGTTATGCTTTTAACGCAACAACGACTGGATCAGGGACCTTTCAGCATTCTCTAGGGCAATTGCTTTATAAATTTCAATTAGCATGCTAATATAACCATATTGAATGCCACTGTAGTGTAACTGCATATAATGAGTCTTAGAGAAAACAATAACAACAACAACAAAATACTAGGTACACTTGTGAAAAAATCATAAGGCCATTGCATGAAAGCTAGCAGCTGTTCCACTGCTGATAAAACAGGTAAGTGTTTAGTTGGGGACTGTTTTCATTTAGCGACGTGGGTGACAGGGTAGAAGTGTGCCCCACGGCATTGCAATACTGAGACCTAACATGGTACAGAACAAGTGGGTGGTCATAGTTTTAAGAGGAATTTAAAAAAGGTGACAGACTTACTGCCTCAGGAAAAAACAACACATCTGCGGTTTATATATAGATGTCTTTGTAGTAGTCCTATCTATATTTTGCTTCTAACCTTAAACGAGATATAAAAGTTTACTATGGAATGACAGATATCTTCTGGCTTATGTTCAGCTTTATCTCATTTTTTTTGAGCAACCCAGTAGCTTATAGATAATTGGAAGATGCTTTTACTCACATGAGTTTAACTATGGATTAGAAAAGGCTACAAATTTGAATGTAAATTCTTCAATATTTGAATTTTTTTTTTTTCATGCATTTCTCCCATAGGGATAGAAAAAAAAAAAAACATAACTTTTGGCTTGTAACGCTTCATAAAGTTTTATAAGCTATGAACCAAGCCAACCATCTACGAGGTGAATCATAACATTACAAACTTTGATTTGAAGCAAAAAAGTATATTAAAAATTGGACAAAGGTACAAGACTGTGTACGGCTTATCGGCTACAATCCCATGAAGCTTTGCGAACAATGATGCAGAAATATAAAACTACTCATTTAAAAATGTTGATTATATCTATAGAAACAACATATTTTAAATTCAATGCAAAATATGCATATACATAAAAATATTTAAGTATTTTGAGAGTGTAGGGAGACAGACTCAAATACGTCATTCGCAGCACTTCATGGGAGTAGGCGGAGCTCGAGCTCTTTTGGCAAGGTTTGCTCTCTGATTGGTGGAATGTTCTGTACAGCATCATGGGTAATGTAGTTTTTCACCACAAACTCCACTGTTAAACATGGTCATTTTAAAAATAAGTTTAAATAATAAAGGCTTACAGCTTCAACAGAAGCATATACCATCGATTAGCAACCTTGTTGCTCACAGTCTAAAAAGGTTTCTAAGTTACCATTAAAAATCAATTTTACTATGAAGAAAATGAATGGAGTTTACTTCCGGAGCCTGAATGTTGAACTCAGTTGCTGCAGTCTCACGTGGGTGACAGGTTGTCCCGCCAACTAGCCAAAAAACACGTCATTAGATGATTATTTTGATTAAAGATTATGAGGGCACATGATTTTTATATATACATATATATATATATATATATATATATATATATATATATACATATATATATATATATATATAATCATACGCATGGATAAATAATTTACAATAAATACTGCAATACTCCATAAAAAGTCAATTTTGATTTCATAGTGACATTAACTCATTGTGTCATTTATATGGCATGACCAGTATTTAACGCATTTTTTTTCCGAAAACCCCTCTCTCATTTTACACTCTTACGTGCACAGGCTATATATCTACATATAGGCACAAATAGAAATCTTATGGATGATTAAGAAACGCACACTGTTTTCAGTGTGGCTTTTAAGCAATAACAGTGTGGGGTGAAACCACCTGATGCGACTCTACAAAACGCGCTGCTTGCGAAGGGTAAAACCTGGTAGGTTGTCTCTTTAAATCAGCGCTGATGTGCCCGCGAGCTTAGATGGTTACAACCATTTCCACCTTTGCAGTGGGTAACTTTAATCGCGCGCGCTCAACAGCGCCTCTCACGCGACCGATGACATTCAGTTTCCACTCACATTCTCTCTTCTACAGATTGGTAGATCCCACGCTAAAGTGAAAACTTATCAGACGCCTTCTAGGGGGAAAGAATACATTTACCAAGAATTCAACCCACGATATTTCTGGAGAAACTGTTTTACTTTTCTCCCCTTCATGTATTATTGCTTTAATAGCAGCTGTTTTCATTTCTAATTCAAGGCCATCGGTAGCATGTTGCTAATGATGGGATCTTTTCAAATTTCACAAACAAATAGCCAAATCAGAATAATCCAAAAGGTCTGCTTACGAATAGATCTACTTCAAAATTACTTTTTTACAGGTTCTTAGAGGTGACAAATGAATACAAAACATGTGATAACATTGTCATGTATTCATTTATTTGTTTTTGTAAAATATTACTGATTACAATCAAACGCATCATGTGAATAAGTCACCACTGGTTTGAGTCTCACGAGCCTTAGGTAGCCTACTAACAGTTCTTGGTTCATTTCTAATCGGACATAAAGAAAGTATTACCTTGGGGTTCAGCAAGCGAGTCACAGTTTCAGTAACAGCTCCCAATGATCAAAAGTGTTTTGATTTAGTATAAAGAACCGGCTCATAAGAGTCATTTGTTCGAGAATCGGACTAGCTTCTTGTTGTATATGTTTTTGAATCACTAAAAGAACCGGCTCTTTCGTTAAACATTGGTCGCGCTGTAGCATGTCTCCTGCTGATTCAGTGGCGGTGTTGCTGTTAATGGTAGTACGAGAAACCCAGTCAGAGTATTTTACCACGGTGTTTCTTCTGCATTGGCGGAACAATGCAGATTCGAGAAACGTTAACGGAACCAAACGTCATGAAAATCATTTGGTTCTGCTATTTTGTTTGAAAAATGGAACCGGTTCTTCGGTTCTCGGTTCACAACCCAAGACCTGATTTTTGTCTTCCTTAGAGATGGAGTATATTATATGGGCTCACGCTCGTCAAGCCTTTCAGATAACGGGACGTAAAGATGGGGTACGACACCAGTTGCTCTCTTTAAAATAGGTAAGCAGTAAACGTTACGTTTTAGATAGTAGCCTATATTGGCAATCTCGTTCTGATACTGTAAGTGATATTCACAAAATAGGGTAGCTCATGAATTCACGCACCTACGTTCATTTAAAAACATTTTCCGATAAAAGTCTTGAGTGTGCCATTTTGGTATAAGGTAAGGGGTGTTGGCTTTCTTTGCTCGTCATAGGATTACGATTTTGGAGACACGAGAGTGTCAAACCGTTCTTGGGGCTCTCAAATAGCAGCAAGACTATTTTTAAAACCTTTATTACACTGCCTACGTTGTGAAGAGGTCGTCTTGCTCTTTTTCTCGGATGCTTGTGCTTTAACATTTGCACGAGTGATATTTACAAAGACTTACGTCACGACGAATGCGCACGTGCCTAACGGAAATCGCTGCAAATGACTTTAAGTTCAATAGTTCTGATCCTACTTTTAACGATGAATGGTTCGTGTTGATGTTCGCTTTGTTTTTTGCTTTTTCTCGGATGTTCTGCAGCCTCTCCTGTTGGAGAATGACCCCCCCTCAGCTCCTGTCGGAATGCCGTTTCTCTCCGCGTGCACAAGGGCCACGCGCCAGATGGCCACATCATAACCGACTGTGATACTTGATACTATTGCACTAAAGCTGGACCTTAACTTTGCGGATCCGATGGTGAGTGATTCCAAGCACCTAATTTATATTTTTAGTTAAAGTTTAGCTTCGTTCATGTTGTGAGGTTAAACTTTGGTGTCTCTTAATATGTTATCCACACAAAAAAACTTTCGGTGATATGACCAACTGTTTCCCTTTTTAGTACTAATAGCAGTGAACTGAGAGGTTTTTTTTTTCACCAAACAAACGGGCGTTTGCGGTGGGAAGTAGCATTGATCTCCGATGTGATATACGAAATTAAAGCTATGCCTCACAATGGCATCGCATCATAGATTAACGTTGCATTTTCTCAGGGGCAGAGAAAAAGGATCCATTTGTTGTAGTGCCAGACGCTTGCTCAATATCGCTGCACTGTTAAATTAACTTTATTCAATTACGTATAGTCGATGTACTGTCTTTGAATCTCTGAAAATGGTAGAGATTGTGTAGAAGGGATTTAGTCAGAGGGTAACCGCACTGGTGGCTCTGGAAGCTGGAGAGCGCGTGCGATGAATATCAATTGTCATTGTCAGCTAATCATCACAAGGGGCTGTGGCGTGTCCGTGGCCTTGGTTATCCCTGAAGCAAATGCGATTTTACTTTGTTTTTCGATTACACCGTTTCTATCTGTGCCAGCACCGAAGTATAGCATACTCGCGGTTGTATGACGTGGATAGAGGTTTTAATTGTGTGCGTTATGACGTCTACATTGGCTGTATGACGTCGGCTATCGCCGTTTCCTCTTTTCAGATATCCAGCCAATCAGGTCACTGGTATCCACCAACCAGGCAAACGTTTTTTTTTTTTTTTTTTTTTTTTTTCACACCGTATAAAAAGCACACAAGATCACAGCAGCACCACGGAGAGTGCCTTTAGCGCTTTATCTGTTTTAAGCACCAAGGACAGAGACCCGAACCAACTAGGCCAACAGTCAATGACAAGTGTCAAAAATTGCCTTGATCTAATAATTTTTTTTAACAACATAGATCTCAGCAAGGGCGTAGGTTTGCTTTGAAAATGGGGACATATTGCAAGGAGGCAGGCGAAAAGATTAAGATGTGATTATATTCTTTTTAAACAAGCCACCATTTAAAACAGCGAATCACAGGAACCGGATCAGAGTGTTGATGCGTGGGTGTACTTCATAGTAAAAAAAAAAAAATAATAAATATTCTCTTATATCACAAGGCTCATTTGTATAATTTTCTCAAGCCCCACAATTTTATATATTACAGCTGACCTATTCTGTAAATGCATTCTGAGTTTTTTTGTTTGTTTGTTTTTAACCGTCCCCTTCTGTGTCGTTAACTTTTAGGTTCGTTAAGCATTATCCTTCTGTCAGGTCATTGAAACTGATCATAGGCAATACAGGGTGCATGTTTATTTATTTAATCAATCAATCAATTAATTAAATAAATGTTGAAAAAAAGTAGTTTGGGCCCACATATCAGTGCATTTTCCTACCATCCCTATCTAAATGTATGTCTATATATCTCAAAATGCATTTAAATGTAATCAGCAGCAAGTTTCCCAGTGCTGCTTCTGTTTAATCGGTTTTCTGTCTATGTAGTGCCTTATGGGAATGACAATTTTATTTTAATTAATATCCCAGCTTCTTCTGTTTTCTAGAAATTAGGTGGTCATGACCACCCTGAAGATATTTAAATATTAATAGACATAAATGAACATTAAATATTGATTATTTCATTAGCGTTCTTGTAGAGACTGTGGAGAGACAGAACACAAGTTAAATAGGAAACCAATATCCTGGATGAGCGGTCAGTTATACAGCATTGTCCGTATATAAAAATATCTGACTACTGAATATTGCAATGACCAATCAGAATCTAGTTTTCCAGAGAGCTGTGTAAAAATACAAAGTATGTTCTCCCGAGCACCACATTATCCATTAGACCTTGCAAGAGAGCTTTTTCAGATGGACATGAAAGTGCAAGGAATGTGCAAAGCAGCTCTTTTAAATAGCACACAAGTGCATACTTTCCACAAGGATTACAGTGAAGATCATAGTTCCACCACCACCAACATTGCAGGTGAAAATTGAATTGCATACTAAAGTTAGTTTAATTATAGGTCATATGGTAATTTATTTTAGTTGTTTATACAGGAGGGAAATCTTGAATATTATACAGTATTTGTAGAAAGAATACAAAGATGGTTGTTATCTAATGGGTGTTTTACTGCTTTTTGTTTTGTGCCAAGTGTGAGAGAGAGAAGAGAGAATATGTGTGAATGTGTGCATGAAAGCCTATGGGCCTTCTGGATGCATCTGCATGTAAATTTTATGTATTAGGCTATGTATGTTTGCAACATTTGTACACGTGTGTAAATGTGAGTGTGCACAGTTGGTATATGTTTATGAATACATCTGTAAACGCCTGCAACAAACCCAAACCGTCTCATTCTGTTGGAAAGATGAGTCTGTGCACTGGAGCAGACTGATTGACCAAGTTTTGTCTCTAAGATAAGCATGCTCACTGAGGCACACAGAAGGAGAAGCCAAGAACACTCTTAATGCTCAAGATGCATCAAAGACCTAAATATGGAGGAGCCACAGCAATTTTTATAACATCATATTAGTATGAACAGTTTTTATGAGATTGAACAGTTTCAGCTTTGTAGCATGCTGTAAAGGCGCTGTATTGATCAATCAATTTCAGTGCCTCATTAAATATCACTTTCCTCATACGTCTGTGAGAAAAGTGTCAATCACTTTGGCCCCTGAACGTACAATGTACCCTAATCAATTTAAGAGCCATAGGCTGAAGCTATTTCACTAATCATATTGAATCCAAGCACAGCCTGAGTGAGAAAGCATGGTGTCTTAGTGACAGCAGCCGGTCCTTTCCCATTGTTTCACTGCCTCCATTTGCTTTAGAATTGGATCTGTCAGTTTTCATATGCTCACCCTCTCAAAACTCCCAACAATTCGTCTCTCAATGGCACACATTTTAAAACTGATTTTAGATGTCATGTTTTATCAGTTATAAAATCCACATTCTATATTTAGTTTTCTTTTTGCAAGTCTGTGATATTGAGATTGCATTTACACTTCTGCCTCCAAAATGTGATCTGGAATGGTACTGCTTAAAGAAAGAGGGTCCATATTTAAAACTTTAACAACTATAATAACTAGCTTCCGGCAGAAGGCCATACACATTGATTTGCGGCAGAAGAGTAACCTCTGACCCCACGCATGACGCGATGACGGGAGCGCAGAGGATGGAGCAAAACAAATCCCCGGTCACGAATTAGAAGTCTAAAACAATAATTTTCAAAGAGAAATGCCGGAGGATTTCGATATAAGAGAAGAGGAGCTTGAGTTTGTTGCCCAGCCCTATTTGTTTGAACCGCGAGAGGCATCTAAGCTTATGCTACTCCTACATCCTGCGTTATACATCGCATCAGGGGGTTACTAATTTGGTGCCAATCAACTTAAGCAGTATGCATTCGGTCATCTGCTGGAAGCTAGTTATTTGAATTTATAAAGTCCCCCCCACTTCACTACCATTATAAAGCTTGGAGGAGCAAGGATATTTTTAAATATATCTCCGGTTTTGTTCATCTGAAGATGAAGATGGTCATATACACCTAGGATGGCTTGAGGGTGAGTAAATCATGGGATAATTTTCATTTTTGGGTGAACTATAAGTATTATTAATAAGTATTATCCTTCTCTCTGGTCAGAGAGGAACCAGATGCATGAGCCAGTCGCATGTACAGTTTTCTAATGATCCTCTTCCTCTCTGCATGCTCGTTGGTTGAGACCTGAAGTGACATCTCACTCACTCTTTATACACTGACCTTTTTTCTACTTGCTTGCTGATTGGAGTAGACCAGTGGCCAGTTGCATAAACTGCTTAGAGTAGTCTTACAAGTTAGTCATCTATTTTTTTTTTTTTTTTTTCTTTAAGAATGGTCATAACTTTTTTTTTTAAGTCAGTCAAATTAAAAGGATAGATTGGTCTAATTTGAATTCGAAAAGTAATACTGATCAGCCCTAATTAACTGCTTGTTGGTCAGACTAGTTCTTAAGACACGGTCTTAAGTTAGCAGCTATGTCTATGCAACTGGCCTCAGATTGAGAAGTGAATTTAGCAGGTTCAGTCACAGTATATATATATATATATATATATATATATATATATATATATATATATACTCACAGTCAAACAAAATTATTCAGACATTTTTTATATTTTTTATATATTTTTACTAGTGGGTGCAGGACACTATAGTTAATATGTAAGTGAGGATAGCAAAATAAATTAAACTGTGACATATTATACCCAAAAATTCTTCATACTGTAGACTACCAGTAAAATTGATAAAAATTTACTTCCAAGAAGAGAGCATGAGAGAAAGCGAGAGAAGTAGATGTACACGACCATTAAAATGTGCTTTTATAATTTATTAATTTCATTCAGTTAGGATGCATTAAAGGCACAATATGTAAATTTACGCTGCTAGAGGTCGCTTAAAACAAAGGTGTAGCTTGATGACGCCTTGATTTCACGGAATCATGGGAGGTGTTGTCTCTTACGTCTACAGGAGGTGAAAAAGGATCGGGCCGGGACTCGGGCAGAAATCATGTTTATGGATGAGATTATTAATGTTACTGTAGAATGAATCAGATCAGGGCAGAGTGCTGTGCGAGCTGAGAGCAGCGGAACTTTTATTATGTCGCAGTCGCCGCTTCTACTTCTTTTGGTCAAGTGTATGTGGGGTAAAGCAGTGCTGTTTTATCATATTAGATACATTTGTGTGTTGGAAGTTTTTATAGTGCTACTCTGCGTTCTGCGTTTACTATGAGACTCTTAATGCACACTGCTGTAAGCTAGATAAATATTAGGCATGGTAAAACATGGTACTTGCTGTAAATCAAGAAAATGAGATTTAAACAATAAGACTTGCTGTGTTGAACAAGATTAAGTTTTCTGTCTATGAATATATCCATCCAAAAAGTTGCTCACCTGTCTAATAAAACATAAAATCTAAAAAGCATCTTTGGTATTTCCATGGTTTCTACAAAATAGAACTGGAAACCAAGGTTAACATGGGTATGTCATTAATAGGCGATGCAAGGACACTGGCCAGAAAAATTGCTTATTTCTCTGGATTTAACCAGATTCTTGGAAACATTTGGGATAATGTAAGTACACAAGTCAACAAAATTTATAACATTGTTCTAATGGTTTTTGGAATTCTTACATATTGTGCCTTTAAATTTGTAATTTTACAAATTATTTTTATTTCAAATAATTTAGAAAAAAAGTTGCTAACACTTTATTTTAGGGTCTTTTAACTAGTTTCTTATTAGCTTGCATATTACTAGATTATTGGCTATTTAGTAGTACTTATTAAGCACATATTAATGCCTTATTCTGCATGATCTTATTCTACATACTTAATCCTACCCAATACCTAAACTTAACAACTACCTTACTAACTATTAATTAGGAGTTTATTTAGGGAAAAGGCGAAGTTAATAGTTTATATGTGTTCCCTATACTAAAGTTTTACCAAAAGTTATTTTTAAAATTATTTTGCTAATATTTCACAATATTACTGTTTGTTTTTTTACTGTATTTTTGATCAAATAAATGCAGTCTTCTAAAAGAGTTTTCACAGTAATACAATATAAGAACCTTTCAGTGAACAGTTCTTAAAAGAACAGTTTTATTTTTAGTGTTAAGAACATTCATTTTTTTAATCAGAAGAACTTTTTTCCAGTATAAAGAACCTTTTGTGGAATAGAAAGGTTCTTTATGAAACCATAAATGGCAGTAAAGAACCTTTATTTTTAAAGAGTGTAATAGACTTCTTTAACTTTTGAATGGTAATGTATATAGTTTGAAAGCAACTTTTGCCTGGAAAACTTAATAAAACAGTTTATTGACAGTGAAAGGGGTGGATGGTCACAGAACTTGAAGAGTGGGCACAATCTCATCAAGCTGCAATGGATGGGTGGATGAGCAATGGAGTGTGCGTCTATGCAGGGCGGCTGCAGTGTCGCCTATGCTATGTCTAATCACCACTGACATCAGCTGGAGTTTATTTTTACCCAGTCCTAATGGCAGATTGTAATTTGACTTGATATTTTGAGAATTCTTTAAAGCAAATCTTTGGTGTACCAACAAGAACTTTGGCTGGCTCTCCTGATATCAAATAAATATCCTAAAAGGGTGACAAACACTGCATTTACTAATAGGCCTGTATTATACAGGCATTCAGTGAAATTCTTAGATTTTCCTGTAGTGAGTTGATTAAATCTTATTAAATCTGCTGATTAAATCTTTATTTAGAGAAATTTCTGACTATAGCATACCCCAAAAGCCTTGATGAACGTTTCATGGGCACACTGTTTGAAATGACTTTCTCTTAAATGCTTTGGGGCACTAAAGGACTTGATACTAATCAGCATTAACTTTCAGTGCAACAGTGGTTTGATGTCTTAGGGCATTAAAGGTATGGTATCTTTGCTGAAGAACTGAGGTCAAAGGATCAATAATGTGACGCTGAGTGATGCTTTATGGGAAACTGATTAATGGGCAGCAATTGTGCTGATCTCACCTTGGATTGAAGCAGACATGCACTCTGGGAGACAGGGCATAATGGGTCCAAGTGCAAAAAACACAGTGAGGCTAAATCATATACTATGCAGGACATATACAATTTTAGGGTTACATTTGCTTTTCATTGTATGATAATTTCAATATGCACGTTGCTTTTTTCATAGATAATACTTTCGTGGGTCAAATTTATATGTTATACTGCAGTTAAAGGCTGTCTTTTATTTTTGAAATGGGCAATCTTGTGGATAATAACATTCTGATGATTTCTCTTGACCTAAATATAAATGGCTGTACTCCCAGAGTAGATTGAATGAGGTATTGAATGAGGTCTGCATATGATTTACACATTTAAAGATAGAGACTAAGGGAAAGTTTTAATATTGAGCGTAGAGTGTATTCAGTCTGTTGGAGTGTAAAGACATGCATGTACATCTGTGATGCTGCTTTCCAGAGGGGAAGGAGCCCTTCAGGCATACAACAAAGGAGATCTTCGGGCTGGGTGATAAAATAGACATGCTGAAAGAGATTGATGTGTATGGGGGTGTAGTCTTTGACTCACAGGGACAACGCTCTTCTCTTCTATTGTTTTTCTTTCTTCCTGTCTCCCCCTCCCACTCACCCCTGTTTTCTTCCTCTTATTTTACATTTAAATAGATATAACTTTTTTACTGGTCAGTCTCTTAAATCCAGCAACTTTATTCATGTTGTGCATCTGTACCATCACACACTTTATCACCAAGAGACTAACTTTTTCAAGCACTACATGAACAAAATGGTATGAAGAGTCTGCAACCAAAGATGAACACTAACAATATTCATTCATTAATATATAGAAACAAATTAGCAGGCTGCCACCATTAGGCAGATTCACATATACAATATAAAGACTATTGCATTTTTATCATATGACATGTTCTTTTTAAAAAAGTAATCCCTTATTCTGATTTTATTGATAGGATTTAAAGAGGGTGCTGTCCTTTCCTCCATATCCAGGGGATTATCTGCACCCAGTGGTGTACGCCTGCACTGCAGTGATGTTGCTCTGCCTGCTGATTTCTATCATGACATACATTGTACACCACAGGTATGTACTTAATTAAGCTGCACCATGAACTATAATGTACAGCATGATCAAAATGACAGTAAAAACTGTAAGTTATCTTTACCATATATGCTGAAAAACTGTAAATGGTTTAACATCGCATTATATGTATTTTGCTGTAAAAAACTGCAAAAGGACATTCCCAGAAGTCCCTGCATTACACATCACATATGATTACATTTTTTATAAATAATTTTGATTCTTCTTATTTTTGTTATCAGTAATATACATTAGTGTGATTTCTGTTACATTTTGTTATTTAGTTCATGTTTTTGCATTATCTTAGTGTGATGTGTGTTACTCTGATGGTGTTTTGTCTTTGTGTGTATGACCCTGTGCACCATCTATGTACAAAAAATAGGTATTGAGCATGTTTTATAAACAGGCTTACAATCAACTGAACTTTGATTCATCATGTGGCTTTGTATTGTGCCACCTGGTGGTTATTAGTACATTTCAATGTAAAAAGGGCAAATTTTGGTAGTTAAGTAGGTATATTGACATTATATCATTTAACGAAATATACGATTAGAAGTTGTAAAATATACAGGAAACATTGCCACAGTATTTTTACGGTGAATTTCTAGCAACCACAGTTGCCAGGTTTTTACCATAAATTTAACGGGGACATTTTTTTTACAGTGTGTATAATGACAGATGGATAAATATTACTTTTGAAATCCTCTATAGAAAACATTGTTTGAATGAGAAAAACAAGATTTATAATAAAGGTAGGATTTTTGGGATGCTTGCTTGACTGTCCTTAAAAAGACTTTGGTTGTTATATAATAGTGTTTGTGTGTGGAATGTGTGTATAAACTCAAAGGCTTGATGCAGGACACAGTATGAATAATTACACTTATAAATGGATAAATAAACAAGGATAATTTGGAGCTGAGATGAGTTTGAAATGAATCCACAGTTAAATAAACGTTGGCCAATAAATATCTATAGGCCTTCTGGTACTGATAAATAAAAATGACTAATATCAGCCAAAATCCAATACAGTCATAATATATTTGTGTCGTTCTGCAGCCGAATTTCAGCAATGAAGTTTAGTAGCGAAATGTTACGTTTTACATGGTGCCTCTTTGTATTGTTAAACCATATGCTTCAGTCAAAAATAGTCTAAAGCTTTCCCCAACTGAAAACATACAGTAGTCATTTGTAGCACCAGTACTAACACTGGAAGGTCACAGTAGGGATTGTTTTTGGGACAGACTGCAACGATGGTGCTGTGATCCTGAGTCAGACCGCCAATATTTATAGTATCATCACCCCTGACTGTCACAGTTATTTTCAGTGAGTAATGCTTGCTCTGTGGAGAGGGGGCCACTTCTAACCTTAGAGGGTTGGTGCCAAATTTAGTAAGCCACTCTACTTTAAGACAATTTGCAGACAGGGTCAAAAAGATTCTTTAGTCATAGCATTGTGCTTCAAAGGCAATTCAGTAGTTAGCTGTTGATACATTACTCATGGCGCAATTGTCTCTTCATCTGATATGAGTGTGTGTCTCTGCAGCATAATCCGAATCAGCAGGAAAGGATGGCACATGCTCCTCAACTTCCTCTTCCACACTGCCATGACGTTTGGGGTGTTTGCAGGAGGCATCAACCAGATCAAGTACCCTGTGATCTGTCAAGTGGTAAGTCTCCCAGTTCTCTACCCTGTTTCTTTGGCCTGAGTGAACCACATTATTCATGCCCTGTGTCTGTGGCTCTCAGCTCAGAGTCACTAGCATATGGCCTCTTTGACTCCTGAATTAGCATGGTCGCCATTTACTAAGGCACAGAGGGCTTTGTTTGGCAGGGCTGCTCAGTGTTGAGAGGTTAATGCACCAGGGCTCTAGGATTGCCATAGCCTTTCAAAGTGTAGCACTTATTCCTTCATCACAGACCATTTCCAGCCTGGATCAGTGAGTTAGATTAATTTGATTATGTTTGCTGCATGCTTATTAAACATATTTTACTTAATGACAGCAGTTGATTCACTGTCAGTAAAGCTCTAGGTTTAAAAGCATCAGGTTTATGACTGGACGTATAATGAATATGCATTTGAGATGTGGACTGTTCACAGTATATATACACCAGGACAGTGATGACTGTCAAATTCTTCCTCTTTCACATTAAAAATGTAAAAAATGTAATTTGTAAAATGTATCAAATTAAAACATGAAAATATCAGGGTTGGGAGTTGAATTTGAATGGGAATGACAGGAAGAGGAATTTATTGGATTGCAATTCACAGAAATTCAACACAGATGATGCATTCTGGGTAATAAAGTGTTCATCAGTACATTTATCAAATCTGATTAAATATATAAACTAAATCTATCCATCCAAACCAATCCAAAATTACATTTATACATTTTTCTACATGAATTTTTGAGTTCTGTTCAGTTCTGCATCCTGTTCGCTACCTCAGTTCAAATTCAGGGATTTACAATTAAAGGGTTAGTTCACCCAAAAATAAAAATTCTGTCATTAATTACTTACCCTCATTAAAGGATTAGTTCACTTTCAAATGAAAATTAGCCCAAGCTTTACTCACCCTCAAGCCATCCTAGGTGTATATGACTTTCTTCTTTTTGATAAACATAATCGGAGAAATATTAATAAATATCCTGACGTATTCAAGCTTTATAATGGCAGTGAACAGGACCAATGAGTATGAGCTGAAGAAAGTGCTTCCATCCACATCCATCTATCATAAACATGTACTCCACATGGCTCCGGGGAGTTAATAAAGGCCTTCTGAAGCGAAGCGATGCGTTTGTGTAAAAAAAATCCATAGCTTACGCTATGTCCTACGCCTTCCCTATTCAACTTACGGAAAAAGTGTAACTGACGCGATGCCAGTTTACACTTGCTTCGTAACTTGAATACAGAAGGCGGTCTGACGGAAGCTAGATATTTTACTTCTAACAAGTTACATAACTTGTTTAAATAAACAAGTTAACCTTAAATAACAAGTTAAACAAATCATTAACCCCCTGGAGCCGTGTGGAGTACACATTTATGATGTATGGATGTGGATGGAAGCATTTTTTTCAGCTCATACTCATTGGTCCTGTTCACTGCCATTATTAAGCTTGGATGCGTCAGGATCTGTTTATGTGCAAAAACCAAACCAAATTAACGACTTTATTCAACAATATCTTCTCCTCTTTGTCATTCTCCTATGTTGTTTACATTCAGCACTTCCAGGTTCTACGTCAGAACGCCGACTCATTAATGGCTCCTGCGTCAGCATCACACGCATGCGTCGTGCTGCTCACTTGAACGGCGTCGGCCAATACTGAGCCAGCATTTTAACGATGTCTTTAGTACCTTTCTGGACCTTGAAAGTGGTGGTTAAATTGCTGTCTGTAGGGGACAAAAAAAACAAGGATTTCATCAAAAATATCTTAATTTGTGTTCCGAAGATGAACAAAGGTCTTGCAGGTGTAGAACGACATGAGGGTGAGTAAGTAATTAAAGAATTTTCATTTTTTAGTGAACTAACCCTTTAAATTCTAAATTTCATGATCAGTAATGTGTGTAATCATGGCTGACAGAGGAAGTTTAAGTTGGAAGAACCTGTAATTGAGTCACACAATACAAAATGTAGTGTTTCATTGCTGGATGATGTCAAAGGAAGACTGCAGACAGAGAAGCCAGGTGAAGACAGAGAGCAAATGATGTGAAATATGCCAACATTTGGCCAATTGAATGGGACACTGCCATGCATTTCCCTCCCAGGTTTATAGCCAGAGATGGACAAACAGTGTGATTTAGATGAGAACTTGTGGCCAAATGTTGCTGATTTGACTAGCATTGTGTCCATATCTGTGCTAATTGTGTATGGATGTATTTTATGGATAAATGTAGATTCTTGATTTTTGTTGTGCAGTGCAATGCCTTCTCAAAGAAGCAGGCATGGGCCCAGAGAAAGTGGTGGAAATCAGAGGGAAGGATGTGGGGGGCACGCCATAAAGCTCACACCATCTTTGTCTGATAAACAGGAGTCATGACAGATGCTGAAAAATTAGCTCATCCAAGTCTGTAAATTGTGTTGTATTTCGTTTATCAAATGTTCTCATGTCACAAAATATGAATAATGATTAATGTTAAAGGAAACATTTACAACATTTGTTGAATATTTGAGGTTTATTCCATATATGATCCAGTGCTAGATTGTAAAAAATCTGAAATACATGATACACTGCCATTCAATAGATTGGGGTCTTTTTTTTTTTTTTTTTAAAGAAATTTAGACTTTTATTCAGCAAGTATGCATTAAATTGATCATTCAGCAAGTATGCATTAAATTGATCAAAAGTGACAGTAAAACATTTACAGTATATGTTACAAAAGATTTCAAATAAATGCTGTTCTTTTAGACTTTCTATTTATCAAAGAATCTTGAACAAAATTATCATGGTTTTTCACATAAATATTAAGCAGCTGTTTGTTTCTTGAGCACCAAATTAGCAAATTAGAAGGATTTCTAAAGGATTGTGTGACACTGAAGACTGGAGTAATGGCTGCTGAATAGAGTAAAACAGTTCATTAAAATATTTATATTTCATAATATTACAGTTTTTACTGTATTTTGTAATCAAATAAACGCAGCCTTGGTGAACATAAGAGACTTTTTTCAAAAACATTTAAAAAAATCTCACAGACCCAAGACTTTTGAACAGTAGTGTGCCTGAAATAGTCTTGTACTTCTACTAGGTTTAAGTGTTTTTAAGGTTGAAGTGTTTTAGGTGTGAATGTTTGCTTTTATGGTAGAATGAGTTGATTTTGAGACCTGTATGAAGTGTTTTGGTGCTTAACTGCTGTGTCAAGCTGTATGTTGAAAAAGATAACTGTTTAAGAGTTTGGAAAAAGTGTTCTTCGTATTGAGTAATCTTGTCTGGTTTCTGGAAGCATTTTTGCTAGATCATTCCATTTACATTGCTTGGGAATCATTTGCTTAATCTAAAAATTTAGTTTCATATTAAATGGTATTTAATATATTTACGTGACAGTATTTACATTTTCCTAGATGTAAACAAAAAGGGAATTTCACATTCATTTTTTTTATACATTTACACAATTTATTGAAAAAACATGACAGATACTCACAGCACATAATAATTTACATCCAGTGCCCCATATAAACATAATGCATTTCATATATGAACGGATGGGTAGGTTTCTTGAATGCAGTAAGTGCATTGGAGCAAAGAGGACAACAGCATGACCTCACTGTCTGAGGAGGATTACCTCAAACTCCCCCTCGGTGCATCCTTCCTCACACACCAAGGCAGCTACACACACACACTTCTGTTTAGGTTTTCTGTGCCAGTCTGCTCTCTATGAGTGAGCTTTCAATGTTTAATGTTTCATCTTGTCCGTTGACAGGTTGGCATTATCTTGCACTACTCCTCCCTCTCTAGCATGCTTTGGCTGCTCTTCACTGCCAGGAATATCTGCAAGGAGGTGTCCAAGGCTCCGCCTATACCTCAGGACAGGGACCCTCCCACACAACCACGCCCTAAAGCCACCATTTTCAGGTAGTCAGAATGAATGCCCCTGAATTTACTAATGATTGAGAAATCTAATTAAGAACTGGGTTCAATTTTTTAAAAATTCAGGAGTATTTAGTATGTAATGTCTCTAATGTTTTCCAAGGCTGCATTATTTTCTTAAATCAAAAATATAATAAAAACTGTAATGTTGTTATATATTATTACACTTTAAAATAACTGTTTTCTATTTTAATATATTTTAAAATGTAATGTATTCCTGTTATGGCAAAGCCATGTGTTTAGTGTCACATAATCCTGAATCAGAAATGATTCAAATATGCTGATTTGGTGCTCAAGAAATGTGTCTTATTATTATCAATGTTGAACACAGTTGTGCTGCTTAATATTTTTGTGAAAACTGATACATTTGTTATTCAGGACTCAAAAGAACAGCTTTTATTTGAACTAGGAAATTCCTTTCTGCATGAAAGTATTTATTTCTTTTTAAAAATTCTACTGACCCCAGTCTTTTGAACAGTAGATTTTTTTCTTTTAAGAATGTGGTTTGATATTAATGTTCAGTCAAGTAAAAAGGATTTTATGATTAATAATGATTCATTATTGATCTTAAATTAGAGGAGTAAAGTTTGTGAACAAACTTTGATGTTGGCTTGAGGAAGTCTGAATATAAAGTTAGTAGTATAGTTTTAAAAGCCGATAGATAGATAGATAGATAGATAGATAAAAAATATGTATTAATTTTTCCTCACAAACTAACAAACATTAGGGAACCAAAATTCGATACTTTACATCCCTAGACAAGTATCTCTTTCATCAGATATGAAATTCCTTGTAAAACATAATGAAAATCTGTTTGTTTTTTTGTTGTTGTTTTTTTTAACCCCATTTTCTCCTCTTTGACCTCTTTGTCAGGTTTTATCTGGTGAGTGGTGGGGTACCCCTAATCATAGTGGGCGTTACGGCTGCTGTTAGCTTGGAAAACTATGGCAGCAGAGATGATGCTCTTTAGTAAGTATCATATTTACTGGTAGTGCCCAATTAGCTGTCAATTGTAATATGTTTACTCCATTTTTTTAGTATGCCAGTAAAAATCACAAATGTCACTGATTCCGGGTCTTAATTAATGCTACAAATTACCATGAGGTCTGTAATTAGATGTGAGTGGTAACGACACTGTCAGTTGAATCATTGTCTCTGTCTGTGCTGCAGCTGTTGGATGGCCTGGGAGCCCAGTCTGGGGGGCTTCTACGGACCCACTGCCTTCTTGGTCTTGGTAATGTGCATCTACTTTCTATGCACATTCGTGCAGCTAAAGCGGCACCCGGAGCGCAAGTACGAGCTCAAGGCCATGACCGAAGAACAGCAGCGTCTAGCCGTGGCTGAAATCGGCCACTGCCACGTCGTCAGTGGAGAGCCAGGTGAGCATGGTGATCACACAGGCTGCACAGCCATCACAGCCTCTATGTTGGCCAACGAGCACTCTTTCAAAGCTCAGCTGAGGGCCACCGCCTTTACGCTCTTCCTCTTCCTGGCCACCTGGGTTTTTGGAGCACTGGCTGTATCACAGGGCCATTTTCTAGACATGATCTTCAGCTGCCTGTACGGAGCATTTTCAGTCACATTGGGGCTTTTTCTGTTGATTCAGCACTGTGCAAAACGTGACGACGTGTGGCACCGGTGGTGGGCCTGTTGCCCCAACAAACCAAAGGTGGAAGTCAATGGGGAAGCAGCGGGGAACGCCGTCCCCGCCACCCAAAGTCACAGCCATACCCCGTCCCATGGGCAGAACCAAATCCACTGCCAGGTTGATTCGTCCTGCCTGGGTAAACCTCTGCTCTCCCCGCACCTCCACTCCCCATCGCCGCACTGTAAGTTGGGTACTCTGCCTTCCACTCAAAACCACACAAGCACCTGCTGTGCCACGCTTCACAGTCCCTCCTCCTTGATCGGGAATGTGACCCGCCCGCAGTCCCTCCCTGATGAACTGCCCCGGCCAACCCTTCCCCTTCAAAGCTGCCTAAAGGACAGGTCTAAGACTCGCTCCTTCAACCGACCTCGGCCCTGCCTCAGGGACTATTCTTACCACATGACCTCCACCAGCATGGATGGTAGCGTGCACAGCTCCCATTTGGACAGCCCCCACAGCGTACACCTGGACAACCCTCTCACCTGTCACACGTCCCACTTAGATACTCAACTCTCTTGTCACAGCCCCCATCCGGACAACCAGCTGCGCTGCCCCAGTCCTAGTCCTCACCTCGAGAGTCTGGCCTCGCACAGCCTTCACGATAGCCTCTCCTGCCATAGCGGGCACTTGGACAGTCAGCTCTCCTGCCACAGACACATGTGCTGTGCCAAAGCAGACCCGTTCTCAAGCATATGCTGCCCTAAAGCTGAACCGTTTGTCAGCCCTTGCCAGGCAGAGGATCCTGATATGGGTCCGCTGATGTACAGTTGCGCAAAATTGGCAGATAAACAGGACGAAGCCATGCTGCACTTAGATATAACACCTCCGCGGGCACCTCTGTCGTGCTCCCAGGCCACGCTTGGCAGGAAAGGCACCCTCAGCCGGAGAGGGACGCTGAGTCGGAACAGTAGTCAGCAGGAGGACTACCTACTTACCTCTGATTCCACAGGTAACATTAGGACTGGACCTTGGAAAAACGAGACAACCGTGTAGGCTTGTGAATGATGTGCTAACCTGTTTCTCTCGCCTGAGCTAAACTACTGTGTAGTCCCAGGGCTGTTACCCAAAGGCCCTCTCTTCTCTGAGCTAAGCTACTGTGTAGTCCCTCTGCTGTGACTTCCCTCTCTCACCTGCCCCATATACCTTCTCTTCCCCTTTAAAGAGGTTTGAACCTCTGCTTACCTCTTCTAAGACTTCATTTCATGTCTCATCCCTGCTCCATTAGGTTGGTTCTCTTGCCATTTTGATATGGCAGCAAAGATCACATGCCATACATTTTAATTTGGATGGTCTTTTATAATCAAACTGATTTTTGTACATGTGTTTTTTGGGTATGGTAACATAATGTGCAATTATGTTGTTGTGTGTGTGTGTGTGTGTGTGTGTGTGTGTGTTTAGCAGGTAAGAAAGAAGCGAGTGCATGTGTTTGTGTCTATTTGCATGTGACAACATGCTTGTGTGTATATACCAGATAACAAGATTTCCATTCGTGCAAGATTAGTTCTCTCTTTTAGAGACAAAATCTCCCACATTTCCATTTTGTATTTTAGTAAAAAACTCTAAATGATCGCCAAGTGTAAAAAACACCAGCACTTAATTAGATTTTCACTTTTAAAGAAAACTGTGAATTATCACTAAGGAAATTAAGATTAATCAATGAGCATATAGTATGTGAGTTATATGTGCCAAATAGTACAATGATTAAAATCGACTTTTAAAACTGAGATCTACCCCAAAGTACCAAGCAGTCTGTGATATGTGGATAATGGTGTGTGCTTGTCAAAACGAAGCTGTCATTTTTTTTCTTCTACAGACATAAAAACAGCAAACAAATAGTCTCCCTGTGTTTCCATGGTGACAAATCATGAAGAGAGGTGCCCAGTCAGAATGCATTTTGAACTGCACATGTGATGTATGCACATACAGTATTTAGTTAATGGCAATGAGGTGCAGTCAGTTCAAGTCAATGGCCTTACAGAACCCGTCAGTTTTGCATTGATCAAAAGTCTTACGTTGCACTAAAGCATGTTCACCATAATCTAGGAAGCAATCATTTACACGTCTAATGAGCTACATTCATTCATGTGATTGACAGGAAAGCATCTTAGCTTACTGGAAACACTCATGGTATTTATTCTGAGCCAAAAATCGAGGGCTTCACTTTCTACATTAGAAGAAAGGAGACTCATTAACAGCTTATATCACTGTGCCAACTTACCTTGCTCATAAAAATTGTCTGATTTTAACATAATTTACCCACTGCTCGTTTGACTGATGAGCTTCCATTAAGACAAAAAGCAAAAAAAAAAAAAAAAATCTGCGCCAACTCATATTCTAAGTAATTATCGGCAGGGCTTGACATTAACGCCCGCCAACCTGCCAAATCCGGGTGGATTTCAGCAGTGGCGTTTAACACATTTACTCCTACTGGTGAGTTGAGATTATATATATATATATATATATATATATATACACACACACACACACACACACACACACACACATTTTGCATTTGTAGTATTTTAAAAAGTTTTCTGAAATAAAAAAGTGCAATGTAGTGATTTCAATACATATCGATAGTAAAATATCTGAAACACTTCCAGTACTCATTTTCAGCCTCCCCATGCTCATTTGTTTCATTTTCTCCGGATGAATATTGTTGGTGTTACAGCGCTTGAATTTTGGCGTGGGATTGCGCATATTTTGCATAATTTTACTAATTCCTGCAGATTTTGTGCTCACACCCAAATTGCACTCACATAGAGCCGCCTCTCAGTACTAAATTAAATTATTTTTTTGCTGCTTATTGTGCTTAAATAGTTAAATACACACAAAAATAATGTCAAAATTCGAGTATTCACATTACAGAAAGAAAACGAATGTGTAACAGTATAATGGATCCAAGCATCAGGTCTTAAAGTGACAGCAGCCTAATATACCTGCTGCCAAATTGAGATAATGTTAAAAATATCTATATGGCAGTTTTTCCCCATGGTATCAATGTCAAAATTGTGGCCAGTTTAAATGCTGAGTGGCTAGTAACTTTGGAAAACCACTAGTCACAGTGGCTGGTGAGCAGAAAAAGTTAATGTCAAGCCCTGATTATCGGGCACATTGATTAAAACTAGTAAATCATATAGTAAGTTCATTGAAACATTAGGTGTGCAATATTTAAATGTTTTACTGAATTTTTTACTGAATGTTTTACTGAAATTTACATAAAGCAACTAAAAAGTAAGTCACTAAAGAGTGTCATGTAATGTAAATTAAATCATTAGTTTTGGCTTTCTTGGTTTCATTGAACTTTATGTAATTTGGTTATTGAATGTTAATTATTCTTGACTTACTTTTTGTTTCATTTTGAATCAACACCTGATTTATAATATATAAGTTGGTGCAGATGCAACTTTGTCTTTTCATTAAACTTAATATGTGATTTGGTGAGCGTATTCTATTTTATTCTTGATTTAAATTAAGACAAACACATGGCCACAGAAATCTGCAAATAACTACTTGTTTCTGTGCACATTTGAGGGGTCTCTCTCTCACACACACACACACACACACATATATATAATTTTTTTTTTTTTTCAATACCATGTGATAATATTTGTCTCATTTTGTTTTTAATACTATGTGCCATTATTTAATCAGAATGCCAACAGAAGGGTCTTGTGGAACATCTGGAAAATTCTTTGTTGTGTTTCTTTGTGAGCTCAGGGATAATGTTGCATTTTTCACAAGTACGACCACACAATATATAAATTTGCATGGAATTAATATTGGTTATTGTCCCCCAGAGTGACATCAAATAATAATAATAATAATAATAATAATTTTTTAACTCGAAATGCCCCTCACTAGCCAACCCGTGCTTCTGCAGATGTGTAGCAAATGGATACTATTAAGCCCTCCCTTGAATCCCTGGAGGAAATGAGATTTGCCATGTGTTGTGCTTTATCTTCACCCACACAACCCACCTGTCATTTATAGCATATGAAAGAACTGCAGTGAAAATTTTTTTTTTCTTTTTTTTTTTTTGAGTACATGTGATTTGTGCTCTGACCTGACCCAAAGCCTTTTTTTTCTTCTTTTTTTTTAATGTCACAATTTCCAATAAATGTATTTTATCACCTGATGCTGTGTTCCTGTTCTCTCTCTCTCTTTCTAGAGGCTTCAAAGTATTGTGCGAAAATGCAATGCATAATGCCCAAAGTTGCCTGAGTGCTTCCCTAACTAGATCTATTTCTCATTCCGCCCATTCACAGTGTTGTGTGAAGGCCAGTGCACTTTGTCAAAATCATCCCTGAATTCGGCAGGAAGAAAAGGCATCGCCTTCGCCTTGAGTCGGGCGCATGCTTATCGTGGCTGCGTCTGAGCTCTTGCTGACAGTCTTCAGAGCTGCAGGGCCTGGACGATTGTTTATTCATCAGTCCTCCCTGTTCTGCAGCTGATCCCTGCTCACCCATTCTGTTGTCAAGGTCTCTGACATCAGCTCGGAACTGTAGGAACCAAGAGATGAAGAAGAACTGCCAGCTTGTCCTTACTGAACCTCTATAGGAGTTTTTAGCCTCCAACTCAACAGCTGTGAGAGATTACCACTGGTACATGCTTGGGAACTTTTCAATGTTTTATACTGAACATTTGCTACATCACTTAGTTGCCCACAAGGCTTCTTGAGGTCCCGACTAGTAGACTTCTTGAAACACAAAAAAGCCCTTTATATTTAATTGAAGAGACCTTAAGTCTAAGTAAGAATTAAGATCAAGAAGAAAAGGAGAAGAATGCAGGGGGCAAACCGGTCATTTGTTGAAGTGGAAGACAAACAGCAAAATGCATTCAAGCCACACAACTAATTCACATGGCTAAATGCGAATAAGCAATGTTGTGTTCACTGAGTAACCCATTGGGTGTTGTCGTTAAAATGTTCTGTGGAGATGAGCGCCTTCGCTTCCAATCGCGTCAGAACTGCAGGGGAGCTGCTCCTCACTTCCATCTGCTGGTGGATTTCAACACTGTCCGACAGAATATAGGCTTGACAGGCTCAGGTCAGGGAGTTATTTGGGCTTGTGTCATGAGATGACTTGTCTGAGCTGATGGGTTTGAGTCCGTATTTGGTCCCAAGACTGTGGCAGTGTTAATCTCTTCAACAAAATTACAAACAAATTGTTCATTATCAAAGGATTCTTTGATTTCATAATTATAGTGAGGACGAAACGTGCACCGTGGCAATAGTTAAATGTAACTAAAACTTTCTGTTGACAAACATATCTGTACTATAATAATAATAATTAATAAACAGCTAAAACCATCCTAAGCTGGTTGGCCGGTCTTAAGATAGTCTTCTAGCATGGTCATATCTGGTTTAGCAGGCTGGTTTTTGAAGGGGTTTGACTTCTTTAGTTGGTCCGGCTGGCCTTAGCTTGTCAGGCTGGGAAACCAGGTTGACCAGTTTAAACCAGCATAGGATGGTTTTTAGTGTGTTTTCCCCCCTGCAGAGGTGATGAGAAAAAAATAACCCGGTAAACTGAAGCGCTTTGGTAATGGGTTAATTTACTCACCCACATGCACCATACATATAATATTGATAACATATAATACACTCTTTCTGGAACAATGGACTAAAATGTAGAAAATGAATAGCTTAAACATGAAGAAATCACAACATTGTTAATGTACTCAGGGGTGTAGTGACCATTATAATTGGGGGTGGGCATGTACCCTCATTTTTCGAAATTACTTAACCCCACTTTTCGATGAAAAACATGTAAACCAAAGGCATTTGATGGAGCTAACACGCAAATGCTAACACCACAGGCTTGTACTCACCATTCACCATTTCAAAAAGTATATGAGCAGCTGACTATATGCAATCTGTGAGCAAAAATATAAGTAGTCTTTGACTTTTACAAGTTAATGTTGTTAAATAGATAAAAACATTTAACATTTAAAGTGATAGTTCACCCAAAAATGAAAATTGTCATAATTTACTTCATACAATTGATGGCACCCATTGACTTCCATAGTATTTTTTATTTATTTATTTTTTTTCCCTATTATGGAAGTCAATGGGTGCCATCAACTGTTTGGTTACCAACATTCTTCAAAATATCTTCTTTTTTGTTCACCAGAAGAAAGAAACTTATACAGGTTTATAACAACTTGAGGGTGAGTAAGTAATGACAAAATCTTCATTTTTGGGTGAACTATCCCTTTAAGAAACGTTTAGTGTATTCCTAATGCCGGACCTTATGATTGTTAGTCTTTTTTCACAGAAAACCTGAATGACCAATCAAGCTCCACCACCAACCCATAATTGTGTAAGTTCTGTTTGATGTCCAAAATATGCATTTTAATGTATGACATAGAACTTAAAAATTAAAACAAACATTTTTACAGCTATTATTTAAAAAAAAAAAAATGCTTGATTAACTGACGTTTCTTAAATGTTATGTTGTGCTTTGAAATATTCGTAGAAAGCCTTTTAAAACTGCTCAATGAGATTTTAAGTCATGCAGTACCCCACCCCAACACACACTATTCAGATCATTCCTAAATATATTATTTAGATTATATACTTTAAAAAAAATCATTTAATTTTGCACTTTTTTATAGTATGTCTAAAACTAAAAAAGTCACAATGTAATTGACAATTTTTTTTTTTTAATGGAATGTTGCAGTATTTATTACAAATGATTTATTTTTATCTTTATTCTTTTTAAAATCTATGTCTCCTCCTAACCCCGCATCTCTTGTTTAATGATGCATCTCTTGTTTGATGACGTGTACATGGGCAAATGGGTCCAATGGCCACAAGTTTCAGTCCCTTCCCTCCAGCATTCTGTCACTCCACAACTGTTTCAAACTTGCATTCAGATCTGCCTCCATCTAGTTTGCAACTCCCACTTTGTAATATCCAATCAATTCCTGATTAACAAAATCAAGTCCTGCCCTACTTTTTCTTTTCTTTTTTGATAAGCCGTTTCACAATTTCCAATTCATGCTGACACTCAGAATCACATAGTATTTGAGTACCACTAAAAAAAATTACAATTACTTCACCCTTTGACGTTACTTGTTTAGTTTCATGCGACTGTGTGACCTTATATAGATGCGGGCATGCGGTTACTCTCTGATGTTCTGGTTTTGGTTTGAGTGGTAATGGACAGAATGTACAACTGAAAGTCAGATGTTAAACTATCAGAGAAAGAGAGAGTGGGAGGGAGCAGTGAAAGTGAGGTACAGAAGAGGAAGGACGATAAATAGGTCCGTATGCGGGGGGTGGCACAGGATAGGAATAGAACAGTGTGTTGAGCTGGAGAAGTGGATAGGTATCTTATAAATAGCCTCCTTTGTTAAAAATGTAAGGATGGTTATTTTTTTTAAAGTTTTGGAATTCATGACTATATGATGTCAAATGTAGGGTAAGATGCCTCACCCCCCACCATATATATATATATATATATATATATATATATATATATATATATATATATATAATCTCACAAAAGTGAGTACACCCCTCACATCTCAGCAACCATTTTATTATATATTCTGAAGGGACAATACTATAGAAATGAAAATTGGTTATACTTTAGAGTAGACAATGTGCAGCTTGTATAGCAATATTGATTTACTGTCCTCTAAAAATAATTCAACATACAGCCATTATTGTCAAAATAACTGGCGACAAAAGTGAGTACACCCTAAGTGAACATGTCAAAACTGTGTCCAAAGTGTCAATATTTTGTGTGAGCACCACTGTTATCTAGCACTGCCTTGATCCTCCTGGACATGGAATTCACCAGAGCTGCACAGGTTGTTGCTGGGATCTTCTTCCACTCCTCCATAATGACATCATGGAGCTTCTGGATGTTACACAAGGCGCTTCTCCACCTTCCGCTTGAGGATGCCCCACAGGTGCTCAATAGGGTTCAGGTCTGGAGACATACTTAGGCACTCCATCACCTTCACCTTCAGCTTCCTCAGCAAGGCAGTTGTCATCTTGGCGGTGTGTTTGGGGTCATTATCGTGCCGTTCAGACCAGTTTCTGAAGGGAGGGCATCATGTTCTGCTTCAGAATGTCACAGTACATGTTGGAATCCATGTTTCCCTCAATGAAGCGCAGCTCCCCAGTACCAGCAGCACTCATCCAGCCCCAGACCATGATGCTACCACCACCATGCTTGACTGTAGGCAAGACACAGTTTTCTTGGTACTCCTCACCAGGGCGTCGCCACACATGCTGGACACCATCTGAGCCAAACAAGTTTATCTTAGTCTCATCAGACCACAGGACATTCATACTCTTGGACAGGTTGTCTTCAGCAAACTGTTTACAGGCTTTCTTGTGAGCCAGCTTCAGATAAGGCTTCCTTTTGGGACGACTTGTTGCAGTATGCGGCGTATGGCCTGAGCACTGACAAGCTGACCTTCCGCTTCTGCAATCCTAAAGCAATGCTGGCAGCACTCGTGCGTCTGTTTTTTGAAGCCAGCTTCTGCACCTGACGCACAGCACAAGGACTCAACTTCTATGATTCAGCTTCTTTGGCCTGTTCCGTGTGGAACCCGTCTTGGAAAACCTCTGTATGACCCTGGCTGTACTGTAACTCAGTTTCAGGGTGTTACCGATCTTCTTTGCCATGAGGTGCCATGTTGAACATCCAGTGATCAGTATGAGAGAATTGCACCAAATTTAGCTTCTCTAATACAAGATACACAAATTTATATGGTCCTATCAAGCAGACAAAAACATGAACATGATGAATAGGACATGTGGCTTTGCATGGTTAAACGACATACAGCTGTTATACTCACTTTTGTTGCCAGCTATTTTGACAATAATGTCTGTATACTGAGTTATTTTCAAAGGACAGTAAATCTATAAAATCAATAAATCATTGACTACTCTAAAATATATCCAAGTTTCATTTCTATACTATTGTCCCTTGAGAAGATATACTAAAATGGTTGCTGAAATGTGAGGGGTGTACTCACTTTTGTGAGATACTGTATATATACTACTACTACTACTACTACTAAATATCCTAGTTAATTTGTTTAAATGGAAGTTTAAATACAGCAGAAATTGTCTTTGTTTCATCGAACAGTGAAATAAAATGGTGACTGTATAACAATAGCTTAATCAGTGAAGTCTGTTCTTTTTCCTTGCTTTTATTATCTTTGTGTGTTAATGCTTCATTTCTTGCAGAATGGGCTGCCATCCTTCCTTCCCGCAGGCCATTCCATGGCCTGAACCACTTCAATGGCAGGAAGTCAGAGGCAGTCTGCAGACAGCTCTGGTACAAGCCTGACCTATTTAAATCCTGTCAAAGCGAGTGGACCTGTTTCTCACTTTCCTGCTCAGTGATGGTCCACAGGTTTTCTGAAGCCCAGCACTGAATGCCAGCACATACAATCAATCAGTTGATCCCAGACTAAACAGTCAGTCTCAGATCTGTGATCTTTTTGATTGTGGGTGTCATGTGATCCGTTCACGAGGCTATAAGTCTCTCCTGATACAATGCCCCGTTTACGCATCTCAAATATCCTCATCGTGACATAGGATAATGACTCACGGCAAATCGTAGCCTGGGTAGAGATTTTGCCCTCATTATCATGACAGAGCCTTAATGAAAATGAACCAGGCCTAGTAAATTAGAGCGTGTATGGGACAGCATCTTAAATAGTATAATAAATACATTCATTTGGAGTGTCATGTACTGTTGAACCGTATACATAGCCTATATAGATTCTCTTGTTTAATTTGATATGTAACATCAACACTAGCTTTACCAGACAGAGAGGATTGTAGCATGACTCTTCATAGTACAGGATCTACAAAGATTGCACAAAATAGCCCAGGTTATAGGAGAGACTGGGGCTAGTTGTCACAGCTTATCTCAAGTTTTGAGTCAAAAGCCTAGTGATGCATGTTTTTTCTTGCTGTGGTTTTGTGTTGATTTCAGAACCATATTAGAATTTTTTTTTTTTTTTAAATTACAATGTCTTTTTTGTACAAAAGAACACAAAACCACTTACACACATCCAGGCAAGTATATAATGAAGGCAACTTTTATATTTAGAATTTATAAAATTACAATGTGTTTTAATAGGTTATCTTTTGCATTTTCATCATTTGTGCTTCATAATAGTTTTACTTTTTACATTATGCTGAAAAGCCATTTTTAGGTGAAGTAGGTTCCCATTGTGACAACTGTCCTCGTGTTGAATTTGATTACTACAACAAATTGACATACACATTTTTAGTTTAGGGATGAGTTACTAATATGTAGTTGTTAAAAAGATCACCCAAAAATGAAAATTCTTTTATCATTTACTCCCCCTCAAGTTGTTCCAAACCTGTAAACGAAGGAAAATATTTGGAAGAATAGCAGATCTCACCCTCATTGACTACCATAGTATTTTTTTCCCTACTATGGTAGCCAATGGAGGGCGAGATCTACTTGGTTACAAACATTCTTCCAAATATCTTCCTTTGTGTACAACAGAACAAAGACATTTTTACAGGTTTGGAACAACTTGAGGGTGAGTAAATGAAAACAGAATTTTCATTTTTGGGTGAACTATCCCTTTAAGAGAATATCAAAGTGATGAGTGAATTTATAACACTTAAAGACACAATAAAAGTTAACTGTGCAAAGTTACAAGCTGCTGTGCTGTCAATATAGGGAGTGGTTTTGTTACAATACACAGTAGCTCACAGATTAGCATAAAGTTCTCTTAAATGCTTAATCTGTCATGCATCTACAACTTGGTTATATATTTGAAAATGAAGTGAATGATTTATACTATTAGATTAATACTATTAGACATCACAGCAAATAATGCTTTGGTAAACATACATTTGCTGTATTTTGAATGAGAAGGCAAAAGAGTAAGTGGAGTTGAGAATGTTTCTTACCAGAATAAAGATACCTCTGTGTTTGCATCATACTGTTGAATACCAATGAAGTCAATATTGTGCCAATGTGCTAGTAAAACCCCCTCCAAATGACATTATAAAGGCAGGACTAAATTACTAACTTAATGCAATATTGCCACCTAGAGGTGAGTGCTTGCTCACAACATCTCCATCTTCAAGATTAAGAGTCACATAAATACCAACCCCAGAGGCAATAAAACTGTCAAACATTTTTACAGTCATTAAAAAAAATAATAATAATAATCTTCAAAGGTATTTACATTTATTAAAGAAGGAACTGCAAGGAGGTAAATACAGTACAATATAGTGTCAACCTGGTGCATCACATTTTAGGCACTTAGCATAAAAAAATAAACTTGTCTCTCAGATCTCAATAAAACCTGTGTGACATGGGCCTTACAACAAAAAGGAAGGACATTTTTGCCTCAAGACAAACATTATTTGGTTGACAGGTGTCTGAGTGAGGACTATATTTTTGCTCATTCATGGCATAACATTACTTGTTTCAAGCTGGGCCATTTGAGCTGAATATTAGCCAACTGTTATGGTTTGCATAAACAATTCCACTACTTCACATGTATAACAGTGATTGTCATGTCACAAAGAGGGTGACGTACATACTGAGTGAATATTGAAAATAAAACGTTATAAGCCAACAACAGTTCTCATGTGTTCGAAAAAGTTAAAGGACCAAACATGGGAAAGTAAAGCTACAGAGAAATCACTGATTTATCCTGATAACTATAATACACTTAACACTCGCTACTTAAATCAAGGATGGACTATTACCTCTCTGCCATCAAAGCTCCTTTCAAGCACAATGGACAGAAAACAATATACACAGACAAATGAATACATCTGTCCTTACAATTACACAGATTTCTCATTGAGACTTCAGCGTGGCAGATCAGAGCACTTGTGAGGCGTTTATCTAGATTTAAAGAGAAATTCTATAAAAGAAACTTAAAAATTAGCAGATTGACAGATCAATTC
This sequence comes from Elopichthys bambusa, assembly GCA_037101425.1. NCBI lineage: Eukaryota > Metazoa > Chordata > Actinopteri > Cypriniformes > Xenocyprididae > Elopichthys > Elopichthys bambusa. Next base: position 9,727,737 of record CM074449.1, read on the forward strand.
AAAAGCACCATTGAGTACACTGTATCACTTCTGGTCAGTATTAACTGAGTTGACAAAGTAGTTGGATCAAATGTCTAATAAAGCATTCTTTTAATGTAAAGGATATACTTAATGTTAACAAACAGTTGTTCATATGGGACAGAAACCCATATTGAAAAGACTTGATATTGGGGCTATCAATGAGAAAAGTGTCTCAAAAATAGTTTAAAGGAATTTTCAACTTTTGCTTCAATGGTTTACAAATCAGTTAAACAAAAATCAATGTATTCTAGCGCAAATGAATGGTCAATCTTAATCTTTGAACTCTGCTAAGCACACAATAATCTTACAAAAGTGGACTTTACCATGAAATGAAACAGACCTTCTTGTTAAAACTTTGAGGCAGAATGAGGCACTCAAGTATCACAGAAAATGAAAATACAGTTAGTGTTTGGTTGGCTATTTGAGGTTTGTTGGCTTGCATCTCAATACTTCCTGTTTTATCTTCTTTTTTTTTAGTAAAGCATAATAGTACATTTACAGGTGCATTTCTTCATTTCGAATAAGGGAAAGGACAACAAAAAGCACCAAAGCCATAACTAACAGATGTAGGTTCAGCATATCTTTACAGAGAAAAACATTCCAACTATTATAAAGTCCATTATTGCTACTGAAAGGACACCGGGTCTGATTTGATGTAATGAAGGGAGATGAATGGTACAGGCAAAACATAAAACTAAGAAACAACATGAGAACAAATTCAGCGTATTAATGGCAAACCACCTCAAAGGACACATAATTTCAAAAGGATGGTTTCCACAGGAACCAGTTGGGCCTGTTTTTAGGCAATATTCTAAAATAATACTTAATGGAATCGTTCATCCCAAAATAAAAAATAGCCATTTACTCACCCTTGTGTCGTTCCAAAGCTGTATGTCCTGTATGTGGAACATTCTGAAGAATGTTTTTTTCCAGTTTTTGCCCATGCAATGAAAACCAATGGGGTCCAAAACAACATTAAACTACACTGATTTTCATTGTATGAACAAAAAACAAAATAAATGTTTCAAAATACCATCTTTTGTGTTCCAGGTTTGGAATGACACGAGGGTGACTAAATGACAATTTTCATTTTCGGGTGAACTCTTTAAATTTGCAGATCAATGTATTTAACTTTTCACAATATCTAAGCCCCAAAGGACATTAATGTGAAATCAGTATGGTTCAGTGATGTAGATATGACATATGTAGACAATTTAAACTGTACTTAAATGGTACATAATGTTTAAATCTACAATCAAACACAGCTTCAGAATAAAAGAGAATTACTTCTTTATCAACTGGACCATTCACTCATTCAAAGACTATGGAATTACCTGAGAAATTGGTTCAATTGTCTGCATTAAAAAAGGTCTATAAGAGACAGCACCATCTTATACCAGTGATCTTCTTGCTTGCACCATAAACATACAGTGTGTCCAGTTTTCACAGTTCCATTCTATACATACTCAAGGGTTTCGACTTAAATATACAAGGGTGAAAATTATTTACATACAAACTTGTTTCAGGTACCAAACTCTTCTCTATAACACTATACCCTTTAAAAGCTTCTGGAGAAAAATCTATGGAAAAATAATATGAACAGGTTAACTGTATCTTACTGTACTATTAAAAAAAAGAAAAGATTACAAAAAAATCTGTTTTCTACAATGAAGGATGGCATTTGGCCCAATCCAGGGGCTCTGTAGTTGCATTAGAACAGCTTATTCCAGTCTCTTGTTGCCTCCATTAGATGCCGTTGACCATGGCCGATCCAGTCCTCTTGGTTGTTGAAAACTCGGCCACAAAACCAGCAACAGAATGTTGACTGCTGCTCTGAACCCGCAGATGAGGACCTCACCACCTCATACTTATTTCTGCTAGTCTTTTTTAACTTTAGTTTCAGTATGAATCTCTCTTGAACAGTGCCTCCTACTGGCCTTGATCTTTCACTCCCATTTCCATTGGAAGCATTCTGCTTTGAAAGTGTATTTGGAGATTCAGAGAGGGCTTTAACTGTACTTTGGGACAGTGCCACCTTAAGAACTTCACCTTTGTATTTGTTCACTGACCTCATGATGCTAGCAACTTCAGGAATGTCTGCATCTGGATGGTTCAGCACAACCACAGGCTGGTTTCGTCGGGGACATCTGATTTCTTGAAGTGGACTAAAGGGACAGAGCTTTAGCGTTCTCACGGCATCTTTTGCAACAGGCTCCCAAATTGAGGTAGCATCTTTCTCAGCCGACTTGCTTGAAATTCTCCTCGTTTTGGAGGAGCGCTCCAGCATTTCCTCAAACAAAGCCCTTCGGCTCCGTTTCCTTTGGCTTCGTGGACGGATGGGACTGGGAACAAGTGGCAACTTCTGTAATGCTACATCATGATCAGCCCTGCTTTTGATTTGAACATTGGATTGGGGTAGAATATGTTTAAGCTGGGATGCTGGGACGAGTTTATGAGTGAGACCTTGGGAATTAGTAGAGGTTTTCAGACCTGCCGACACACTGGTTAAAGATTTATTTGAAGACATTAACAAGCAAGGGGACTGTAAAGAGCTTGTGGCAAGGTATACTGACTTTTTGGATGTGGTGTATGGAGTGGTGGAGAGAAATCTGGTGCCGTTGGGACCTCTAACTATCTTAAGGAAGACCCTGTTTTTGCCAGCCTCATTTACTTGGTTGCCCTGGCTCAAAGTTTTCCCATCTGAATTGTTCAAAAGTATACCTGACTTAGCCGGAGAAATGTATCTAACCAGGTAAGCTTGTCTCCCAGACTGCAAGGGACTGGTTTTATCTGCTGAATTCACAGGCATGGCCAATACAGGACGAGTTGCAAGCACAGTCTTAGAACTTGGACCATTTGACTCGCTACTAACTGGGTTAACAGGGACTGGTCTCTGAACTAAATAACAAGTCTGTGGCACGTTGGTCGCCTGTTCTCCGGATGAGGACTTGACAGCACCTGACAAGAGAAGAGATGCTTTAAGAGCTGCAGCATTGACAAAGTAGCGGTTTCCACTGCCGCTCGGTGCCATGTGGATAGACGTTTGACCTTTAGTTTCCAGACCTGAACTTTGCGCAGACATGCCAATTCTGCCTCCGTTTAAAGTCAGAGCTACTCCCTTTGCCTTGCTGGCTGTCTCAATCCCAGGTTTCACATAGGACACATTAATGTTGGGAGAACTGGACTTAGTAATCAGCTTGAACCCAGCCCCACTTTTCAGCTGAACTGGCACAGCATATGGAGTGTCTGTAGTTTGAAGGAACATCTGCTGTTTTCCTTCAGGTGTTTGCAATATCCGGAGTGTGGTTTTGGTCGGCCTAACAGTTTCTTGTCCTGTAGCTGAAGTCCTCATTCTTTCTTTCTCAAGCTGCTGGCTGATAATAGCATCCGAGTGCTTTTCAAGTATCTTGCCCAAAACAGCTGCACTAGTCAAGCTTGCCGCTGTGTTCTCGCTTGCAAATGGGATGCCTTCCGGTTTCTTCTCTGATGCTGATGAACAAGCAGTTTCTACTCCTTTTTCTGAAAGCACAGGAATGAGTGAATCATCAACAGTAGCTATGCACTCATCTACCTCGATATCGCTATCTGACACTCGCTCTAATGCTTTCTCTCCACTTTCAGAGAGCGGATCACTCTCATTAGCCACTGCCTTGCTATCTTCTTCAGCTGGAAGAGGAGGCGATGCCGGCAGAGTTAAGCTCCAGTCACCAAAATCCTCCTCGCACTCTTCTTCCTCCAGCCCCTCCAGTGAGTCTTCCTCAGGCTGCAATGAATCAGGAGAGCTCCCGAAGGAATCTTTAGAATAATTGTGGAAACTAAAGACCTCTTGACTTGGGGAATTGATCAAGTTATTTTCAACCTCTGTGTTACAACCTTTGTCATCAGGTGATGCACCTTTACTAGTTTCACTTTCTGAGTTTAACTCAGTTATTTTGTTTTTAGTTACTTCAGGGAACTTTACAACTACACTGTCTGAAGCTTTAGTCTTACTTGAGTCAGAAGGAGCATTTGGGTAAAACTGAGAGCTCTCTCCAACTTTTGCTTTAGAGGTCTTAATGTCCGTCATATCAGAAAAAGATGTCTCAACTTTGTCAGAATCCTGCCCTTCTGCAGCCACTGAACTGAATCGAGGTTCCTGGATAAGAGATTCTTCTGACAGCACAGAAAATGTTACATCTGCAGTTGGAAGCTTAGAATCCAGGATATCAGACATTTCAGGGTCAGATTTTGAATCGGAAGAGTCACAGGAAGGATGTGTGGTTGCATCAGCAGGTGACTGTAATCCTGAATGTTGATCCATAACTGAAGCTAATGCTGTAGCCTCATATTCAGATGAGTCTACTTGAGCAATTTGCAAATTAGAGAGTGTGCTCTCAGAATCAGCAGAGGGAAGCTCTGATTTTGAAACATGAGGTGAGGCGGCTGGATTTGCTCTCTGGATATTATCAATGTAGCTTTTTTCACTTGAACAGAGGAACGATACCTCATGAAGATGAGGTGATGACCTCCCATTCGATTGGCGGCTCTGACTCAGGGAAAGTGCAGCATCTTTTGATGCTGTAGACAGTACTTTAACACCACGTGAGACTTCTGCATCCTCATTATTAACCTGCCATGCCTTACTTGCAATCATAAAGCTAACTTTGTGCTCATCTGTCAGGGGGAGATGTTTGCCAATGTGACTTTCAACTTCTGGTGACTCTTCTTTTATTGAAGATGGTTCATTTGATTCTCCAGACTCTAAACTGAGGAGAGATCCTATGATTGGTGAGGATGAAGAACAGGGGCTGCTGGTTGTTTTATTTTCATCTTCACCAATGTGTGAATCAGAAAGCTCATTTTCAGTGGAGTCTTCTGGTTTTGTCGGTATGACTTTTAGAACTAAATGTTTTTTACCATCTACTATCTTAAAGCCCATGACTTTAGTGGTACAGTTTGGTGGAATAGATATTTTATTTTTCACCATAAGAACAGTCAGCCCATTGCTGCTGGTTGAATTCAGAAGTCCTGGACTAATCTCATGCTCTTGTAACTTTGGTTGTGGCGTTGTTGACGGAATAAGGTGCAAAGTTTGTGGTTCGCTTTGAACAGGAGACTTTGTCCATTTATTGTTTTCTTTTTTAACCCCAACAGCTCTTTCAAGAAACTGCTGGGTCTCCTCCAAGGTTTTTTCAGGATTAAATAACCTGCCGTTATGATCGAGCAGACCTACACCAGGGAGCGAGTTAAGTTTTGACATCCACTGCGGTTCTCTGGATCCTCCAACTGGAGGAGACTTCTTAAGCAGGATTTTTAGTCCAGGTGAATTGACTCCAGAATTTTCCTCATTTGCTCTCCTCTTGTTCATCTCCTCACCATGTGCCACTGTAAGATGTTTGTTCAGGTACTCTTTGCGAGCTGCGCTATATCCACAAATCTGACAAGAGAAAGGAAAAGTCCCAGAATGCACCAAAGTATGCTTCTGAAGCTCTCCTTGTGTGGGGCTACCATGCGGACATTTCACACATTTGTGATTACGTTCGTTGTGATGATGGGTGTGCTGAACAAAGGTTCCTGCATCTCTGGTAGAGAACTCACACTTTTTACAGCGAAACTGTCCATTACGACTGTGGCAGTTGGTAAAGTGCCTGGTAAGCAAAAGAAGAGAATACTGCACCCCATCATTGCAAATCTCGCACGTGACCAAAGTGTTTCGATGTCCGATGCGATGTCGCTGAAGAGATGAGAATTCATTGGTGACAAACAAGCACAGATCACAAGGATAAGTTGGAAGGGTTCCCTTGTGAAATCCTTGAAAATGTTTCAGCAAGTCGTTAGGGCTGTAAGTGGTGTCGTCTTTGCATTCAGAGCAACAAAAACTCAGTATTTTTCCAGAGAAGATTGCACCCTGCTGCATCTTACATGGAGTCTTTCCAGAAGCTTTGCTGTGGAGATTATCAGTGGCTGACTCCTCAGGGGGTGTTTCATCTTGGTCACAATGCTCGTTGCAAGAGGCTGTCTCTGGAAGCTGATGTGCTAACTCGAGAGGCAAAGTGTGGTCCAGTAAGGTATCATCATCCTGGCTCTGGTCATGGCTTTCAGGGGGATCATCTGATGCTGTCAGGTCAACCTCCATGCTTTAGAATAAAGGCTCCTACAATATTTGGAACAAAAACAAACAAGCATTATTATATTGTAATATGTGAATAATACTACTGTACAGTTAATGTATTACAGCATTTAAGGAAAAAGACCTCTATTAAATACATTTAATAAGAGCTACTATGCTTTAATTTACGCTTTAAAAAACATATATGCAACATGTTGAGTATATAAGTATTACACAAATAATTTTTCACAAAATGACTTACTATAGACTACATATTTTCTCCAGCGCAGTCTACAATTCTAGTATTTGTTTAAAAAAGACAGGCAACATCTTCTTGCCTTTCATGCTTGTTGTCTTAGAGTTTGTATCAAGAAAACAGAACAGAAAATTTTTTAATGCCATTCACCTCAATTGCTTACATCCGGAAAAACTGGATGTCACATTATAGCCCTTTACAGCAAATATTATACTACAGAGTAAGAAGTATGACAAACTTTTAATTATGAATGTTGCAAAAATTTAATAATTATGAGCCCAAATGGAGTTTATTTTGGAGAATATTCACCAGAATGGATTTAAACATGGTAAAAAAATAATAATAATACTCAGATTTATAATCAACAAAGTATAATCAAATAATCCACACAATAATCTGAAGAATTTTGTGATTATTGGTTGTTCAAATTCTGTAAAAATCTGCAGAGCATTTTGTAGATTTCCTACATATCACAATTTTTATCTGTTTAAGAGATGTTCAGAACAGCATACGATCATACTACCCTTACTACTGCAGCAGTTTATAGCGTGTACACGGTGCATGGCATGCAAATTTTCTGTATGTATAAAATATATGGACGATCCACTATTTTCCAAAATGAGCAGTACACTGTTTACTGTGCAAAATATAGCACTTCCCATTCATTTGTGGTTCATGAATGTGATGTAGGTCATATAACAGCTGCTGTAATACCGTTTAATACACAATACTATCTGAAATGTTTACTGTGAAGAATGTCAAGTGTCTAACCCTGAGAAATGCAAATTTAACTGCAAGTACATTTGTAGCCTGTTGAAATGTAATAATTTAGAAATCTGTCAATATCTATCAAATAATATACTTTTTTTTTTTTTTTTTTTTTAGATTGTGATCCAACAATTCTACAGCAATTAGTACACTCTGAAATCCTCCGTTAGCCAATTTAATCTCACTTGTAAAATGTGGTCAAAATTTACTTTTGAGTCATTTGTCTAAAAATTATTGATGTATTATACACATAGTTGTCAAATATTAAAAATGCAGACTGTTTTGATTTTATGCAATCATTTTAACATGACTGGTGTAAATTGTCTTTTGACTACAGCAGTTTAATTCTATTTTGCAAAATTAGCGTCTGTGTCAAAGTTAAACATAAAAGACAAAAGCAAGCATGTAAAATGTGTCATGATACACAAAGAACTAAGATATGTAAGACACAAAATATTTAAAGAGTCTATTATTAATGTACTTTTAAAATTGTTCTGGCACACATAAACTAGGATAGTAATACATGCAGCAGAAACATGCCAGTGGTCAAATTTGTGAAGTGGGAAAACCCAGAGACTTATTTTAAATAAATTCAATAACATTCAATATTTAATAACTAATTTATACACGTTATCACATTTTAGATTTCAAATCATTGTTACAAAAATGAAACCAAGTAAAAATGAATTTATTCTATTATTATTCACCTTTTCTGCACAATATCTTGATAGTAAAAAAAAAATTAAAAAAAAAAAAAAAAAACTTTGTCAACTATTGGGTCTTGTTAACCAACTAAGCAATCTGACTCCCAATGGCTATAACTGTGACCAGCATCACTAACTTTAAAACTTAAGAAAATGCAAGTAGTTCCATTTTACTGTGCTATCGAACGAGCTGGAAGCAGATTAATGTTTGTATGTTAACCTCCATAGGCTATTTTACAAACAAGATGTTAAGTGATGCATGGAACATTGTTTCATTTGTATCTTACACTTCATCTGCAAGATCGTAATCTCATACGCATATCCGTGCACATCTGTAACAGACAGGGTTGATTTATCTTTACTCATTTTCCACATTTGCTATATTAGCCAAAGTTTTCACCAGAATTTCATTACTTCACAATCTTCCTACAGATGCGCAAACAAACTTTTTAAAAACATTATACAAAACCAGCAACACCCAACAACAAAGTCATGCATCTGCGAATTAATAAAGTTATTTAAATTAAGTTGACATTCACCAACTTTGTGCAACGCGGACACGCACAATGCACAGCCAACTAAAGGAAGTGCCATGTCAATCGACTCAACACGACAATTATGGCCGTGCATTTCTGGATGCAGACCGACTATCCCGCTACTCTCTTAGCGAACACATCTACAAACGTCGCTCAAAGTAATTCACTCATAAGCCATGTTATTTATCCACATCAACAAAAATAAAGCAACTCGCCCCCACCCACGCTGGATGTAATCAACGATTAAAAAACAAAGAAGTCAACGCAAGAGCGCACTACTCAAAAAAGTCACAGTTGTATTAGAAATGAATGTCACTGTGTCTTAATTAAAACCGCTGTTTCAAATAGGCGCAGTTTAGAGAAATTTACCTCTCTTTTCTCTTTAGACTGGCAGGTCGGTGACGGCAGCCATGACAGTTCCATCCGGGTTCCGCTGCCTTCAATGCGCGTGAGGCAGGAACTCAGAGCGGATGAATATGGATTACCTGAAACACTCATTAGGTCGTCTTTACAAACATATATTTCTTTTTAAACCTCAAAGCCAATTCTCTAAATGGAATACAATTTTCCTTTGGTTAATTAAGGAATAGAACGTGTTGTTTTAATTAAAGTCCATGTAGTTTTCGGTCTGTTTCAGATGCAGTTGTGTCCATCTATAAAAGTGGCCGTGCATACTGCTGTTTTGTAGACTCTAGGGACGCCATGACTCACTCTAGATCATGGAGCGCCATCTTGACCTACAATATCATTACTCTGATAGTTAAAATAGTGTTTATTAGGTTATAAATACTGGCGCACTGAGATCCGCAAATACATGTATAAATCATTGTGCAAGTGAGATGATGATAATAATGATGATAATACATTTCCAGGGTAGTTTATCTAACATTTATGTAACAAATGATCATAAATCACGCATATATCAGGGTAAACATCATTTCAATAGTAGACTAAGTAAAATTATTACTTCAATGAATGTTAATTCAAAAATTGATAAGGCTTTCACACTAACACATGCTTTTTTTTTTTTGCTTTTTTTTTTTTTACACCAAATAAACATTTTCAAGCTGTTGTTTTATTGTTAGTTGTTTATAAGTAAATAAGTACAACAGTAATGTTAATTGAAAAATCAAACATTGTTCTTATATTGCAACTTCAGGCTTTACAATTCACATTTGAGGAATTAGATATAGCCTACTTTTTCATGGTAGTTACATAACATTTATGTAACAAATGCTCATACAACATATTATTACAAAGAAGGTTAATACAATTTTAGTTAGCCTAATACAAGGATTTTACACTTTGTTCTACAATATAAATTACATACAAACATGATTTTTTTTTTTACACAAATCAAAGAAACATTTTCAAGCTGTTGTTTTTATAGTAGCTAAATAACTGCCACAATTATGTGAATTGACAAATCAGACAAACATGGTCCTTTTCAGAAAAATACTGCAACTTGTTTCTCCAAAATGCTGTTTGTCATTACAGGCCATAGGTAGGCCAAGAGAGTAAATGATGAAGGGTCAGAAATTAACTGAGACAAAAATTACCTAAATATTTAAAATGTTACTCTGATATATTTCTGTTCTAGGCATACTATTGTGTATTTTTAATATTTTAAATTCAGTAAAGTGATTATAAACTATTTGTAAGCTGTATATAATCAGTGATTAATTTACAAAAAAAAAAATTAAAATGTATGTAATATGCTGAAAAAATACGGTAATGAACCTGCGAATATTGTATTTTAAAAGTAGTAAGCGGTAATACTTGTAAGTAATATTTCTATAAATAGTTTTACAAATTGTCTTGACATGTTTGCAAATTGATCAAGCGTTACAAACAACAAAAGAGGATGGATGAATGAAGTGTAAATTAAGGTGTGGCATGTATGAAGGTGTGACCTGCCCATTAGAGATCATATAGCCCACATAATACAAAATTCAGATTTGTGGTATTACTGTATTTAATGTATGTTGTTTGTAATTGTAAGCTATAAGCTATAAGATCCAGAATGAGGAATGATGACTAAGGTGAAATTGAAACAGTCTGCATGCATGATAGAATGGATAGAATTGTTAGTTGTGTTTGTTTATTTATTATTATTAGTAGTAGTATTTTACATTTATCTTGAAGCATATTAAAGATTTTAATCAGGAACATGAATTTTGAGAGATTTATAAAAGTTACAAATAGACTTTCCTGAAATAAGTACAGCCAGGGATTGTCAAATAATAAATCCAGATGTTAGTCCATTCTAAACAAACAGATCAGCAGATTTAGCTCTACACTATGACCATACGTCATTTAAAAGATTTAATAGCTCTTATATTGAAATAGAACAAAAAGAAGAACTCTGTCCTGAAATCTCATAAACGTTTTGATACATGTATGTGTTGAATGAACACTATTAGGAGCTACATAAATGTTGTTATTGTATTCATTGTTTCAATAAGAGCATTCATTGCAGTGCATGCTTTTTGACATGTTTTTTATAGCCTAAGTAGCTTGGGATATATAGGTATGTAATTAATCACACTTTTATTATTGTCAACAAAAAAAATCATATAGACCTAAGCATCTATGACTGAGGTCTATTCATATTAATAAAGGCATATTCACAGCTGTTAAAGGGTATGAATTAGCTCTATAGGAGCCATTGTATAGATTGATTGGGGCATATCAATCAAAGAGGTGTAAACAGATTCATCAAACCTATTCACACCTATGACAGAAGTCATAATCTTTTCAAATTTGATTATCACAAAATGTTGAAATTTGAGTGCAGATTAAAATCTTTCTCTTCCTTGTATGATATGAAAACCCACTATTTATGTTTATTTGTTCATCTAAAATAAATATAATATGTAACTTCTTTATGTTTCAACATAGAACAATGTTTTAGTCCTACACTTGATACTTTCTAGGGTCATTTAATACAAACTTTATGTAAAGAGTGATGAAAAACGTGGGATGATCATAAATATTTATATCAATATTAAGTAATGAAACAATACCTTAAGCCTTCTTTAGAATATTACATACATTTTCAAAATGATTCAGTAAAAACATCACTGTGGTTATACATTAAACTTTAATGGTACTTAAAAATAGCTCATGATCTGCATTTGAATTTAAAATCTTATTTTATATATTATTATCTTATATCTTATTATATATATATAACTGTGTGTGTGTGTGTGTGTGTGTGTGAATATATATGCTAATGATTATAAAATAAACACATAAGAACATTTACTTTTATATTTTTATGTATATCCTGTAACAATATATTACTATAAGGTATAACTAAAAATAATAATAAAACATGTTATACTTTTTTTTATATATATAATATATATAAAGTACATGTACTAAGTTACGTAAATTATATATTATATATTATTTTTACGCAATTTACTTAACAAATGTATAAACTAATTAGTATATAAATATAATTAGTATATACATATAAGTACATGTAAATTAGTATATACATATTTGTAATATTTTTAAGTAAAATGTAAATCCATGCTGAATGTATAATTACATTATTTATTTACAAAAAATAAAATTTAAATGCATGTAATATCACTATAAAAATATGGTAATTTATCTGCAAATATATTTCTTTTTTTAGTAGTAAGCATTATTATATCATAAGTAATATTTCTATAAACAGTCATACAAATGTCTTGACATACTTGCAAATTCTTCAAGTATTTGTGATGAACAATAAAAGAGGATGGATGAATGAAGTGTAAATTAAGGTGTGGCATGTATGAAGGTGTGACTTGCCCATTAGAGATCATAGAGCCCACTTAACCTTTAATGTGTTAGGACCGCCCCCTCTGGACCAAGGTGGGCAGGTATAAAAAGTTGTCTCTCAGTTCTTGGTCAGTAGCACAAGGAGCAGTAAGAAAGCATTCAGCTTGACCTCCTCAGTCCTTACAGAATTGCACTCTACAAGTGATAATCAAAACATCTTAGAAAGACATGTGGACTGACTGCATTGGTAAGTATTATTGTTTTTATTCATTTATTTTCAATTTATCTTTTAGATTTTAAGTTTTTTTTTTTTCCTCTGGAATAATCATTTATTTTGTGCCTTTATAATAACATACATCTTTTTACTCTTACAGCTCAGGATGGAAACTCACAGGCCAGTAAAATTGCAGGCCGCAGGAAGAGAACCTGTTTCACCAAAGAGCACTTGGAACTACTTAAAATGGCTTTCAGTGTGGACCCCTACCCTGGTATTAGTGTCAGGGAAAGTCTATCTCAAGCCACCGGCCTACCCGAGTCACGTATTCAGGTATGTAAATAACAATACAGATAATAAACAGTTTTCAAAAACTTTAAAAAGTATTTAAAAAAATGTATAATATATCAACATTCTAACATAAATGTTGTTTTTTCCAGGTGTGGTTCCAGAACAAGAGAGCCAGAACCCTAAAGAACAGAGCTTATCAGAACTCACCTCAGCTAGACAGCACCTCTCCTCTGCCCAGCCCTTTCCTACCCCCTCACATGGCTAGCGCTGGGGTCAGTGGCCAACAGAGTGGCATTCAAGAGGCATCCTTCAACATTCAGATGTCTCAAACGTCTCCTCAGCACTTTACTTTCCCTCCAAGTGACTATAGCACACCTGCCATTAAGCCTCGGCAAAACAGGTTGATGGGAACCAGCTCTTGTTCTCCCTCTCTTCCCTCTGATCTGCAAGCTATGGCAGACAGCTGGAGCTCTGGAGGAAGCACACAGACCTCTCCTGAGTCTACATGGAGTCTACCAGCACAGAGTTTTGGGAATTCCTACAAGGATGAGAGTCATTTCTTCCTCTACCCACCACCTCCTTATCCACATGAAAGTGCCAAAGTTGGATGTGTTAGTGGCCTTGAGTCACTTCCAACTTCTCCTGCCTCTCCTGATTCTGCATTTTGGGACATGGGACTGGAAAATTGCTCTCCATCTGTGCCAGACACCGACTGTGGAAGCCCATGGGACAGGGTCGCTGAGGAGCAGCCTGTGGCCCCACTTCCAGATCTGTCATCTCAGTATCTGGAGGATGTTCTTGGGAAAATGGAGCCAGCCTGGTGGAACTTCAATGGCCAGATGGATCTACAGTAATCTAGCAAACTTCCATAACTTAAAGGAGACAAACACTGTTTTAACATAGGTTTAACTTGAGGGGAAGGATTCTTTCTTCTGAACTGTATTATATGGAAAGTGTGGTATTGTGCAAGTGCCGGTTACAGAGCAATATCAGATATCCACATTGGACAGTTATTTAATGGACTTTATTTATTTAAATTTTCTACCAAGGAGTAGATTGGAAACAGTAGCCTATTGCACCATAAAAGTAACTTATTTATTCTTAATGCTCTTTTTAAGGTATTACAGTGCAGTTGGGATATTTATTTCTACATTTAATGAAGGTCACACAACCTATACTGTCACTTTGTAAAATACTGGATATTTATTTGAAATAAAATTTTAAAATGTATGAATTCTTGTCTTCTTGTCTTACACATTTAATTTTATTTACTATTGTATATATTTCATCAAAAAGGATCAATTCATTGATTCTGAAGCATTGGGAATCAAAAATCAAAAGGTTAGATTCGACTCCAATGAAGGCCTAATATGCTCAGACATATTACATTGGTAACATACAGGGTGACTACTTAATATTTAGTAGTGAAGATTCTGATTCAGTTCAGTGACTCGAATATTTTATTCTCTTCAGCAAAAAGAGTCTTTAATACGCTCAAAAGATCCATTCATTAAAAAATGTCAGTCATTCACTCAAAAGATTAATTGAAAACAACAACAACAACAAAAAAAACCCCAATAATAATATCTCTTGACTTCATTTAAGGCATTTCCCACCACTATTCGACATTTCCATTTTACCCCAAAGACCGCATGCACCTTTAACGAGTTTATGGTTTGCTAAACAACTTGTTCTAACATTCAGTTTTACCAGCACGATAAAATTAGCATTCAGGAAAAGTCTTTTGCATACGGAACGTGTGACAGGATCGTTCTTTCCAGGGTCCTGTTTAACACGACAGACTCTGTCGAACGTAACCACTTCCGCCTCTAACCGGAAGTGCAGCACACGTGTAAACAGTGGAGAGATTCACGTTGTTCGTTTGATGTGATAACATGAGTTAACATTTTGAATTCTGAGATCGTATGTGGAGCGGATTGAAATAAACTGTAACCACAGAAAGGTGAGCCTATATTTCCCATGCCTAAAAGTGACTGCATTGATGTTGATTTAAAGACAAGCGTATTTATTCCTCAATTGTTCCAGCGTAAAATACCTGAAATTAAAATATAATAGATAACCAGTTAGTCCAAGTCGTATTCTGTACGTTGTTCATGCACGTTTTTTGTAGAAACACATTGTGTAATTTATTCTGTCTTTAAAGCCAGTGTAATATTCACAACCAGTGTGTTACTGGAATGCTTAGGAGGTAATGTCATATTGATGCTGGATGTTCAATAGGTGTGGTTTGACTTAATGACTTGTCAGACTTTAAATTGATGCAGGAGAATATCAATATGCAATGTAAAAACAGCAGCTGTCACACTGCAGCTCTTGCCTGGCTTCCCACTAAAGTTAATCAGGGTTTAGCCTTGTCAATACCTGGATGGGAGACATACACATCATTCTATGAAGTCAAATAAAGATCATTGCTGATAACCTGTCTTATTTCCTGAAGAGCAAAGATGGAGAAGAAAGAACAGAAGCGGCACCAGCATAAGCATAGTGGGCCCAAAGCACAGAAGAAGAACAGAAAGAAGGAGCATGGCACTGAACAAGAGCAGGATGAGCGCAAGAGGAACCCACGAGCGTTCAGTGTTAAGTCAGCTGTTCGCATGGCAAAAACCTTCCATAGGTCAGTGCTCAGAAACCTTCATTCAGCATTACCCATCTTCCACTGATTTTTCTACTTACTTTATCCTATTAATGAGTATAATATTTTCAGATTATTCCCATGCCGTTCCCTTTATTCCAATAACTTTCACTTTTTATAATTGAAGTAAAATTAGTTTTTCATTGCTTTTAATCTCTTTTAACATTGTTTTGTAGGACTCAGGATATTAAAACAAAGAAACATCACATTCCCCTGGTAGACCGGACCCCCCTGGAGCCCCCGCCTATTGTTATAGTGGTGATGGGACCTCCAAAAGTTGGAAAAAGCACCCTCATACGATGCTTGATCAAAAGCTTCACACGGCAAAAGCTTTCTGACATCTGTGGACCTGTGACTATAGTATCTGGTCAGTTTTATAATATATAACATGTAAAATAGCTCCCATTTACTCCTGGTATTAGCATATGCCTTGGGTGTCAAATGTCCAAAAAAAAAAAAAAAAAAAAAAAAAAATCACATTTTTGACATTATTGGGAGCAACAGCGTACTGACTTTGTCAGACAGAATCAGTAAGCTGTGAGGTGACTTTTTTTTTTTTTCTTGTAAATGTTTGTAGGAAAGAAACGTCGCCTGACCTTCATTGAGTGCAACAATGACATCAACACCATGATTGATTTGGCAAAGGTTGCTGACTTGGTGAGTGCAAGCCTGCATCATCAGTAAAGTTGACTTATAAAAATCAATTCATAAGTGTATTAAATTATAACTTACTATGAGAAAAACAAAACAAAAAAACATGCCTTGTTTTGCCATGCAAATGTGTTGTGCCCCCCTGCTCTACTGTTCTAAATTTTGATGTTTATAAGATTTTAAAAAAGTTTTTTGATAGAAGTCTCATATGCTCACCAAGGCTGGATTTATTCGATACAAACACTAAAACAAAGTAATATTGTGTAATATTATGACAGTTTAAAACAGTTTTTCTTTTTCAGTATAATTTAAAATAGGACTGCAAAGCTACATTTTCTGCATCATTACTCCAGTCTTCATTGTCACATTCTAATATGCTGATTTGCTGCTCAAGAAACATTTATCAATGTTGAAAACAGCTGTGCTGCTTAATATTTTTGTAAATACCATGTTACTTTTTTCATGATTCTTTGTCGAATAGAAAGTTCAAAAGAACTTGTTTTAAATGTTTTATATAGAAATCATTTGTAACAAATGTCTTTACTGTCACTTTTGACTAATTTAATGCATCTTTGTTGAATAAAAGTATTATTTTTTTTTAAAAAAAGGTAGTGTACATGTACTAACTTAGATAACTACTAGCCACAAAAGTTAAATTAAAAAGTATTTATTTTTAAAATAAAAAGGTTTTATAGACAGTATTATTACTCAGTTGTATTAATATTATGTTTTCCAGTAAGGCAGCACTGATATTTTGACTTTGTTAGGTTCTGATGCTGATAGATGCAAGTTTTGGCTTTGAAATGGAGACCTTTGAGTTCCTGAATATTTGCCAAGTTCATGGCTTCCCTCGGATCATGGGGGTCCTCACACATTTGGACACTTTCAAGAACAACAAGACACTACGAAAAACAAAAAAACGCCTCAAACACAGATTCTGGACTGAAGTTTTCCAGGTACGTCAACAACCCGGCATATAACTGACATATCTTTAAAGTTAACTGTTTAGTGTCTAAACATAGAAGTCTTGCAGGGTGCCAAGCTCTTTTATCTGTCTGGAATGGTGTATGGAGAGTACCAGATACAGGAAATAAAGAATCTTGGGCGGTTCATCTCAGTCATGAAGTTCAGGCCTCTTGTCTGGCAGACTTCTCACCCCTATGTGTTGGCTGACCGGTGAGTGACCTGAAGGAAACGTTTCTTTTATTCATGATCTTTCTAAGCACATGCTACCTTTTATAACAGGCAATGATTTGTTTTTTTTTCTGGACAGTATGGAGGATCTTACTGATCCTGAGGCTATAAGGTTAAATCCCAAATGTGACAGAACCGTCTCTTTGTACGGCTACCTTCGTGGGACATTTTTGAAGAATAAATGTCAGGTCCACATTCCTGGTGAGTTATCATTAATGTTTGCAATATTCTTTACAGATATTAAGTTATTTTAAACAGAGTTTGCTTCAGGAATCAGATTATACAACATTGTACATGTAGCAACCCAGTATTTTCTTTTTACAAAATTAAATTTAGACTATTTTATGCTCTTGTCAGCCAATCATTTGCTGCACAAACCACACTCTGGTCAGCGAAACAGTTTGCTGCAAGTGAACCTGCACTTAATGTAATTTGGTCATATTTATTTTTACTTCACATAGTTTTGTTCATGGTTTATAAGTATATGGGCAAGACCATGTTGGTGTCTGGTTAATTTGACTTTAAGCAACTTACAGATGAATTTGCACCAAAAGTTTGACTGGACACCCAGCCTTTGATGTCAGCAGCAAAATATAGACTATGGAAACTCATTTTTGTCTACTCGCTTTTAAAAATTGATACACCTACACTACCATTCAAAGGTTTAGAGTCGAAAGAAAAAAATTTATACTTTTATTCATCAAGGATGCATTAAATTGATCAAAAGTGACAGTAAATACGTTTACATTGTTACAAAAGATTTCTTTTTTAAATGTACTTTTGAACTTTCTGTTCATCAAAAAAATCCTGAAAATATTAAGGACTTTTATTATATGTCCACAAAGATATTAAGCAGAACAACTGTTTACAACATTGATAATGATAAGTAATGTTTCTTGAACATCAAATCAGCATATTAGAATGATTTCTGAAGGATCATGTGACACTGAAGACTGGAGTAATAGCTGCTATATAATAAAAAAAAAGTTATTTTAAATTGTAATATTTTACAATATTACTGTTTTTACTGTATTTTTTATTTTAAAAAAATGCAGCCTTGCTGAGCATAAGAGACTTCTTTTATAAACATAAAAAAATCATACCGACCCCAAACAGAATTGTATTTATTTTGCTCTGCTAACTATGCATGATTATGTGTTTGAAAACTACTGATAACTGTCATATAACTCCCTCTACAGGTGTGGGGGACTTCTCTGTGGCAGACGTGAGCTTCCTGCCAGACCCTTGCCCTCTTCCAGAGGTGATTAAGAAGAGAGCACTGAATGTAAAGGAACGATTATTGTACGCCCCCATGGCCGGCGTAGGTGGATTGGTGTATGATAAGGATGCAGTCTACATCGATATGCCCTGTGGACATGCCAAACAGCAGCAGGTCAGATTTCAGTCTCAGCACGTCCCCCATGACAGCATTACCTACAGTTGATTTAATACCAGACGCAATAATGTCTGCAGTTTACAGGGCAGTCACAGCTTATTACACCAAGTAATAACACTTTTTACACTCAATTTTGTTCCATCAGCGAATATGACCTTGAGGTTTTAAAGACGATTTGTGATCTGATGGATATTAAGTGTTGTAATGGTGTGAGAAATGTTTGTCCCAGGAGGAGGTGCGGCCCACCACTGAACTTGTTCAGTCTCTTATTGGAACACAAGCCACTTTGGATGCAAAAATGGCTGCCAGCAAAGTGTCACTGTTCACAGGAACTGCTGCACTGACAACGGAGGAGGTGCAGGAAAATGGGTAAGATTTGTTAAATAACTCTGGTTATGTTATTGTAATGCAAACAGGGATTGTGATGTACCTAGAATTGACAGCAAACTTTGATGAAAAAACATTTTCGTATGCTAATCAACAGGAAGCAGAACCCTGTGGAAAGCCTTGAATGGGATGAAAAAGCACAGAGAGAGAGGAGGAGAGCTGTCTTTGCTGATCAAGATGAGGAAGATGATGATGATGATGATGATGAAGGTGATGAGGAGGAAGAGAGTGATGAAGAAGAGGAAGAGAGTGATGAAGAGGAGGAGGATGAAGAAGTAGAGGGTGAGGAAAATGAACAGGGGTTGGCAACACTGAAAAAGCAAGATAAGAAATCAGTGGAGGTGGCAGGTCCTCCTGTGAAGAAACAGAAAGTTGATGAGCTTGCAGAGATGCCTGCTTTTGCTGATAGTGATGATGAACTGGAAAAGAGTGAAGGTGAGGAAACTGAAGAAGATGAAAGTGAAGACGATGATGATGATGATGATGATGATGAGGAGATAGAAAAAGGGGAGCATGCAAAAAAAAGCTCAGGTCCAGACTCTGGTCTCTGCCCAGAGGAAGATGATGAGGATGAAGAAGATGGAGATGAAAATGTAAAATCAAAGATGTCCTCCAAGCATCCAGAGGAAGAAGAGATAGACACAGAAGATGCAGTGATGGGTTTTGAAACTGCAGGTACTTGGTCTTCCAGTAATTCCAATTTCTGAGTGTTTACATGCTCAAAAAATGTTATGAATAAAATAATTATTATTAATTTTCTAAAATGTACATTGCTCAGAAACTATAAACAACTACAGTGCACAGCATAAATGAGTACACCCCCTCTGAAACTTCTGAAAGTCAGCAATTACTCAATTACTTAGAAGACACATTAGGGTTCTTTAGAGATATATAATGTTCCAGGAAGTCTGCTTAATCAGTTACCAAAGAAGCATGTCAAAATTATTCAGGAAAATAAGATTTCCTATCAAGGTGATAAAATGTTGTGTAGCAAAAATGAGTACACCCTCCTAAAAGTTACTGGTGTAAGATCATCACGTTTGATCAACAGGTAAGTATGTTGAACCAAAACATTTAAACAATTAAGTGTTATACAGCCCGCTGAATCCTTCTCAGACTGATTCAGAACCACTTGAGAGAGAATCGTCAGGAGACTTATTTTTTAGCACAAAAGAGGACAGTGGTACAAGAGGATGGTCTCATGAGACCAAATCAATAATTTTGGATCTAACAGCATCCAAAATGTTATGGTAAAGATATGCATTCTCCCAAGGTGAAAAACCTGGGTGGACATGTATTGCACTCAGTCTTAACACTCTTGAGCACCTGTGGGGGATTCTGTAGAGACGAGTTGAGCAACACTCCCTATTAAAGATCAGGGCATTTAAGGAGCTTATCATCCAGGACAGATGTGACAATTTGTCATGAACTTGTACACTGCCAAGAAAGGTCAGAGCAATATTCAAAATTATGAAGGGCATACTAAGTACTAGAATATTATACATTTGTTAAATTAAATCTAGGGTGTACTCATTTCTGCAGTCCTTAATTTAAACAAAACTGGCTAATTTACTTATTTTATGGCTATTAATGACATATATTTCTCAGTTTTTATGTATATGTTTAATACATTTTAATTTTCCTATCTTTCCATGAATTGTATTAGTGATCATAAAGAAAATACATTTTTTTGTATTTGTTCAGAGGGGGTGTACTCATTTAAGATGTGCACTGTACATAAAAGCTACCGGTACTTAAATGTCCTAATTGAACTTAATCCTGGCTTAATCTAAACCCTGTCTGTGAAACCAGGGCTTTATTATTTGTTTTCAAATAATCTTAATTTTTTTTCAGATTTAGGAATTCTGTGTCTTCACTTTGTAATAGCATAACCTGCCTTTACTAATTTCACCCCATATTCCCCTTTGTGCCTGTTTTATTATTATTATTATTATTGAATTTCACTGCTCTGAAAAGCCCATTTTGAATGTATTTTATTTGGATGTTTATGTTAAAGGAGCGCTACGGTGGAAGGAAGGTTTGGCCGAGAAAGCAACAGAGGCATATTTAAGACAACAGCGTGCCGCTCCAAACCTGCGCAAGCTAGTGTACGGCACAGGTGAGGACAAGGAAGAGTCTCTGAACATCTAGC
The DNA here is from genome assembly GCA_037101425.1 of Elopichthys bambusa. Taxonomy (NCBI): domain Eukaryota; kingdom Metazoa; phylum Chordata; class Actinopteri; order Cypriniformes; family Xenocyprididae; genus Elopichthys; species Elopichthys bambusa. The sequence goes on from CM074449.1 coordinate 9,748,825, forward strand.
TAACTCCAAAATTAAAAACCTGACATTATTTACTTCCCCTCCTGCAATTCCAACCTGTTGGCTCTTTCTTTAGTAAAACAACTTAGAAATTTTGAAGACCATTCAATCAGCTTGTTTCCATACAATGAATATTTCTAGGGATGACTGTCAAACTGCAAAAAAGGGTAAAAGCACTGTAAAATTAGTCCATGTGATCTGTGTGCTGCTAATTAGCAAGTCTTCTGAATCTGAAGCCATAATTTATGTATTACTTATTTAATATTTAAGCATGAAGGGAATGGTGTTATGTATGAGGAGTGACATTTAATTCACTTACTGAAAATAAGCCGCCACATAAAGATGAACATTAATTTTCATAAAACTTATGAACCGCTAGTGTATCCAACCTACAGTGCATCTGATATTTGTATGTTTCTCAGTGGCAGAGGAGGAAGAGGAGGATTCCAATGATGAAGAAGAGCTCGGTGGTTTATTTAAAGTCAGCCGACCAGAGAAGAGTAAGAAAATACGAGGAGATGCGATGGACTGCTCTCGCTTTCAGCCAGACCGCAGCCATGACTGGGATCAGGAGGAGGTGAGAGGCAGGATAAAAACACATTTGGATATACATGTAAATATGCCGTTTGTTGTCCATGTTTTATTTTCTTAAAAATTGTGTGTTTTCAGATGCTAGCCTCTATCAGGGACTGTTTTGTGACTGGAAAATGGGAGGAGGATAAAGATGCTACAACACTGCTTAAAGAAGATGGTAAGAAAACTAAATGCACCAGACGTCATCAGCAGCTGATAATTCTTGCCGCTGTTTAGTATGCTATTAATATTAATAACAATAATATTGACAAGAAAAAATTAAAATCATTTTGTTAGCCCTCTAGAATTGAACAAGAAACTTTTTAAAATGTATTATTATTTATATTAATGCAACTTTTTAAGTAATTGAGTGCAATTCAATTTTATTGTCTTTGCCCATGTTAGAATCTGTATCAAACATGAAATTTCACTGGTTTTGATATTGACTACAGACATTTTGGTACTGTGACATCCATATTATATCATTTATTTCATCCCTCACATCTTTCTAGATGAACTCTACGGAGATTTTGAAGATTTGGAAACAGGAGAAGTTCACAAAGCAAAGGCTGGGAATAAAGATCAAACTGAGGTATTAAAATCAAACTAGTTTTAAAGCATTATCTTCTGATTGCATCTGACCAGTTTTTGTAGTGCTTTATTTATTGCCTATTGTTTTTATTTAAACACAGGGAGGGAATGATGATGAAAAGAATGATGGCGATGATGATGAAGAAGAGGAGGCTCCCCAAGTGAAACTTGATGAGGATGAAGTTCAAAAGAACAAGCGTTTGGAGAAGAAGAGGCGGTTGAAGGAGAGGTTCAATGCACAATATGATGATGGCGACGCCACATACTTTGATGACCTGAAGGAGGAGATGCAGAAACAGGCTGAGGTCAGAGGTCATAGTTTTGTCAGTAACGGTCAGACTCCTAGTAGAGGAGAGCAAGAATAAGTGTAACACTTAATTTTTTTGTTCCAGTGTTACAAACCTGTATGCATTTCTTTGTTTCTGTGGAACACAAAAGAAGATATTTTGTAGAATGTCCCAGGTTTTTTTTTTTGCCTATACAATGAAAGTCAGTAGGGTCCAGTAATGTTTTGTATCTCGTTGACTTGTACTGTATAGACAAAAACAGTTGAAACATTCTTCAAAACATTTTCTTTTGTGCTCCACAGAAGAAAGAAAGTTTATACAGATTAGTAAATGATTTTCATTTTTGTGCGATCTATCCTTCTAATCGAGAATTTAATTTATACCGACTCTCCCCTTCATTTTGTAGCTGAACAGGCAAGAGTTCGAAGACATGGAGGATGAAGTTCGAGTTCAGTACGAGGGCTTCAGGCCAGGCATGTACGTGCGTGTTGAGATCCCTGCTTTACCTTGTGAATTCATCACCAACTTTGACCCCCACTATCCCATCATCCTTGGCGGTTTGGGAGCGAGTGAGGGCAATGTAGGCTACTTGCAGGTAAGCCTGTAAGGACTTATTTGGACAATTGTATATTTTACAACTTCTAGTGTAGTTGATAACCTTGTGAATAAAGGCGAAGGACACTTGTGACTCCAAGCCAAATGCCATTACAAGGCAGGACTTGCTTAAAAAAATTCTGGTCCTTTCTTTATCTCCTCCACACAGATGCGTCTGAAGAAACACCGCTGGCACAATCGTATCTTGAAAACCCGTGACCCTCTTATCCTGTCTTTGGGCTGGAGGCGTTTTCAGACCATCCCCCTCTACTACATCGAGGACCATAACGGGCGTCACCGCCTGCTCAAGTACACACCTGAACACATGCACTGCGGTGCCACCATCTGGGGTGAGAGACAAACCGTACACACACCTCTCCGATATTGGAAATGTAACATGCTCATTTCCCTATTTCTACATTTAGATTACATTTCCCACCATCTAATGCTCACTTAAAGTTAATATTTAAAACACTAACATAAATTTTAAATTTTAAAAACTGTAAGAAATGTCTTCTATCTTTAGAAAATGTCAAAATGAATATCTATTTTCATACTGTACATTAAAATGTGATGAAAAGTTCACTTGCAACATTTGAAAGGATTGTTTAAAAAAAAAAAAAAATCCATAAAATTTATAAATATAAATTTATTTTCGATGTAATTATTAGGGATGCCGATACCAAGCTCATGTACTTGTACTCGTAAAAATACCCCCGATACCAAAGACCGATACCTCACGTGACGTAACTGACAAAATTTTCCGTGCCGGTGACACCGGTGGCAGCAGCAGAAACAATGTTTCAAGGGAGTGGAAATACTTCAAATTAATGATGACAACACACACATTGCGAACTGCATGCTTTCAATCACAATTCGTTATCGATTAGTGAAGGCGGGATAGGCGGAATCGCGCTGAACGACACAGACACAGACTCTGCGCTCTCTCTCTCTCTCTCTCTCGTCTCTCTCTCTCTCTCTCTCTCTCTCTCTCTCTCTCTCTCTCTCTCTCTCTCTCCTCTCTCTCTCTCTCTCTCTCACTCTTCTCTCTCTCTCTCTCTCTCTCTCTCTCTCTCTCTCTCTCTCTCTCTCTCTCTCTCTCTCTTCTCTCCTCTCTCTCTCTCCTCTCTCTCTCTCTCTCTCTCTCTCTCTCTCTCTTTCTTTTTCTTACGTGCACATCCTAGTTCTCTCAGACAGTGCGCAATCAGTTGCTTGTGCCTAAATGGTCAAATGCACACATAGTTGTCAATGTCCATAGTGTGGAGTATCTCATGTAAATACAGTCGGTTATGGCTTAAGTGGACGTAAACATTTGGGTGAAAACAGGATATGTGTGAGTATCCATGGATTCAGTCTTAAAGGGGCCGTAGCCTATATTTGTCATTAATGTTAATAAAACAACAAAATATGTTAAATACATGTATACGTGGTAAATAAACCTACTGTATCTGAAAAAAAAAAAGTTTATTTAATTTGTATCTCTATAGTATTAGTTGTATTGTTTGTAATTTGTTTGTAAATTTATTTTTATATAACAACGATTTTATATATATATATATATATATATATGAAGGTTATTGGACACTGTGAAATCTTTGTTCTTTAAGTTTGTGACAAGCACATAAAAATTATTACTTTTTTCATTAGAGTAATAATAAAGAAGCTGTCCTACATTCATTAGTCTCACTATGTTGTGCTTAAAAAAACTGCAACATCACCCAAAAGAAAAAAAGTATCTGTACCCGTCCTTAAAAAATGGTATCGGTGCGTCCCTAGTAATTACAAATTGTATATAATGTTATTATTGACTATTTATGGATTATTAACCATAAAAATAATTTACTATTGCTGCATCTATAATTTTACTTTTTTTATTCTTAATAAAATATATAATAATATATTTAATAATAATACTTTAACTCCATGCCAATACATTTTCAGTTTGATTATAAATTGTAGAGATTTTTAATATGGCTTATTGGCCATGAAGATGGTTTTCAGCATATAAGAATTTGGTTACTCTATTTTACAGTGTCCTTGTTTCACGTTACATGTTGTTACTGTAGTAATAACTATAAATTATGCATAATTACATGCAACTAACCTTAAACCGAACCCCCAATCCTAATCCTAACCCTGTAGTAAGTAATTATTAGTATATAGTACTTAAATGCATAGTGTAACCCTTTATTTTAAGGTGACATGACATAGTTAAATTTTACTTACTCAAATAAGTACTAAGTAATATTAATTAACTATAGAGTTAGGGTTAGTTACTTGTAATTATGCATAATTTGCTGTTATTACTATAGTATCGACATGTAGTAATAACTATGTTGATAGTGTTGCCAAGAATTTTAATATTGGTTCATCCATATATATATATATATATATCCAAACTCCTGTTTGGATTTTAATTGGCAAATACTTAATCGCTGTAATAATGATTCATTCATAGATTCTTATTATGTTTCTAGCATGTTATATGTTTGGCAACGGTTCTTTTAACCCTTAAAGATGGAGTGTGTAGCTTTTCATTTCTTAAACAACCATGTAGGAAGACACATCATGGCCATATTCCAGGATGACAATGTCAAGATTCACCAGGGTTAAAATTCTTGAGCAGTTTGGCTCAAGCTTGCTTGACAGTTTGTTTATACAATTAGTTGTGAAGCTCTACTCTGTCTCTCACTTCTCTTTATTGTCATCTCATACACATTCCACTCTTTCTTTCCTCTCTTCTCCAGGACCTATAACACCCCAGGGTACAGGCTTCCTGGCTGTGCAGACGGTTGGAGGTGTTAAGGTAAGACACCAGCATATGATGGTTGCACAGCTTCAGTCCGAGTCCCCAGTTCAACAACCACAGCCAGATGAAAGGCTTCCCTTTTCTCTTGGACTCATCCTATTTTATTCCCCTTAGGCCAGTTTCCGCATTGCTGCCACAGGAGTGGTCCTGGACCTGGACAAATCTGTTACTATTGTGAAGAAACTCAAACTGATTGGATACCCTTATAAAATCTTTAAGAATACCTGCTTTATCCAGGTAGGGAGTCCTGCAGAGTCAGGGGTTTCTCCATAGCGTAGCGGCACAGCACACCAGGGAACTATAATAATATACTCCTCATCCTCTCTCGGAATAATTGGACCCTCTCATCTTTGGTTATAACATTCTGTCTTTTTTTGGACTCTAAGGGAATGTTTAACACCGTCCTAGAGGTTGCGAAGTTTGAGGGTGCGTCCATCCGCACAGTCAGTGGCATTAAAGGGCAGATAAAGAAAGCCTTGCGCACCCCGCCAGGCGCCTTAAGAGCCACATTTGAGGACAGACTACTGATGAGTGGTGAGTCAGACTTATTTCTCTGTTTATAAATATTTTTGTTGCCTCAGTTTTTTACCACAGTATTTATTTATTTGTATTTGTATATAATGAGCTGTGCTTAGGGACTTCAATATGCTTTATTTATCAGAAAGTCTACAAATGTAATGACTCCCAAGAAGCTCTGTTGTACATAAACAACCACCTTGTTAAAATGGAGGATATTATTGCTGATTATTATGCTCCTCTCTGGAGAAACGGGCATGTGGAAAATCTTGCAGTGAGGCAGTTTGCGGATTCGAGGCTTATTAGGTCTACTGCATCTTTTATTAGATGATGATTGTTTATATTAGGGCTGTGAAATTAATCGGAATAATAAAACAGAATCACGTCATGGCCTTGTGTGATTATTAAAACACACAAGGCTATGATTTAATTAAAATATGAAAAAAAAGTATGCATGCACTGTGTTTCAAAGTTAAGGTGCATGATTCTGTGGTGTATGTATTCTGCTACACATAGTTTACTCCAAGCACAGGCAAAATACTCACTTTGCATAATTTCAGACATTTTGGCTGCTACAAAGAATTATACAAATCTAATAACATGACACCAGGTCACAGAAAAAGAATACAATACAATTTTTTTTTTAAAAAACCTTCAGCTACACAGAAATATTTTTCTTCAGTTTCCCAACAAGAAATGTATATATTTTTTGCATGTGTACTTATACAGCTACTACTAATAATTGTTAATAATAACAACAACAATAGTTTATTCCTAATAATAATTTTATTATTATATTAAAATAGTCTAATATAACATTGTTTAAAAGTTTTTGGTTGGTAAGATTTAAATGTTTTTTTAAAATAGTTCACTCATTCTTACCAAGGCTGTATTTATTTGATCAAAAATACAGTAAAACAGTAATATTGTGAAATATTATTACATAAAATTTTTTTTTGATGAATGGAAAGTTCAAAAGAGCATTTAATTGAAATGGAAATCTTTTGTAACATTTTAACATGTTTTTTCTGTCACTTTTGATCAAATTAATAAATAAAAGTATTATTTCTTAAAAAAAAAAAAAAAAAAATCTTACCCCAAATCTTTAGAATTGCAGTGCATATAATATATATTAAAAAAATAAAAATAAATAAATAAGGGAAAGTGGAACAGAAATCCACTTTTGTGGTTAGGAAATCCACTGGTTCAATGACTTAATGACTTTTTTATTCTTTTAACTAATGGCACCAGCAATGTAAGATGTTAAA